>CAUYPK010093534.1:0-23308 GCA_963574355.1 Loris lydekkerianus | reverse complement strand
TATGCAGGTTCCTGTTGTTATTGAGTTCAACTTTTATTCCATGATGGTCTGAGAAGATGCAAGGAATAATTTCTATTTTTTAAAATTTGCTGAGGTTAGATTTGTGGCCTAGGATGTGGTCGATTTTGGAGTATGTTCCGTTGGCTGATGAGAAGAATGTGTATTCAGTTTTGTTGGGATGAAATTCTCTGTAGATGTCTGTTACGTCCAGATGTTGAATGGTTAAGTTTAAATCTCAAATTTCTTTGCTTAGTTTCTTTTTGGAGGATCTATCCAGGACTGCTAAAAGGGTGTTAAAATCTCCAACTACTATGGAACTGAAGGAAATCAAGTTGCTCATGTCTGTTAGAGTTTCTCTTATAAATTGAGGTGCATTCTGGTTGGGGGCATAAATATTAATAATGGAAATCTCATCATATTGAGTATTACCTTTAACAAATATGAATTGTCTGTTCTTATCCTTCCTTATTTTGGTTGGTTTAAAGCCTGTGACATCTGTGAATAGGATTGCAATGCCTGCTTTTTTCTGCTTTCCATTTGCCTGGAGTATAGATGACCATCCCTTCACCTTGAGTCTATATTTGTCTTTTAATGTAAAGTGAGATTCTTGTATGCAGCAGATATCTAGCTTGAGTTTTTGTATCCAGTCAGACAACCTGTGCCTCTTTAGAGGACAATTTAAACCATTCACATTAATTGAGAATATTGATAAGCCTTTCGAGAGTCCAGTGGACATTTTTAATCCTCTGGTGACTGTGGAAGTTGGAATTTGGTCAAAATTTTCTGGGTGGGTTTACTTTTGTGGTGGAGGATTATGCTGGTTTTTATGGAGGATAGGTCTGAGAATATCCTGGAGAGCTGGTTTAGTTATGGTAAATTTCTTCAACATGTGAATGTCATTAAAATGTTTAATTTCTCCATCATGAATGAAACTCAGTTTACATGGGTACAGGATCCTGGGTTGAAAGTTACTTTGTTTTAGGAGATTAAAAGTCGATGACCATCCTCTTCTAGCTTGAAAGGTTTTAGCAGAGAGATGTGCAGTTATTCTAATATTCTTTCCCTTGTAGGTAATGGTTTTCTTTCATCTGGCTGCTTTCAGAATTTTCTCCTTCTTATTAACTTTAGTGAAATTGATTATGATGTGTCTGGGGGATGTGTTATTCAGGTTGAGTCATACTGGAGTTCTGAAACTGTCTGCTATCAGAAATTCAGAATCTCTTGGCATGTCTGGAAAGTTCTCTTTCATAATCTCATGGAGAAGAGACTCTGTGCCTTGTGAAGCAACTTTATCGCTTTCAGGGATCCCTATAAGATGAATATTGGTTTTCTTCAAATTATCCCAGAGCTCTCTGAGGGAGTGATCTGTTTTTGCCCTCCATTTCTCTTCCTGTTTTAGAATTTGGGGGCGTTTGAAAGCTTTGTCTTCAATGTCAGAAATGCTTTCTTCTGCTTGCTCCCTTCTGTTACTGAGGGATTCTACTGTGTTTCTCAGATCTTTGAGGGCTGTAACTTCTTGTCTCAATGTGTCAAAATCTTTGGTCATTTGGTCTTTGAATTCATTGAATTCTTGAGACATCTTTTGGGTTACTGCTTGGAATTCTAATTTGATCTTATTTGCTATCCAGATTCTGAATTCAATTTCTGACATCTCAGCTATTTGTTTGTGCATGGGATCTTGTGCTGTGTCTGCCCCATTTTTTCTTTGGGGAGTTGATCTACTCTGAGTATTCATATTGCCAGAGTATTTCAGTTGATTTCCCCTCATGATTGTTTTTCACCATTGCGTCTGGCTGTCCTCAGCATTGAGGAGGTGTCTCTGCAAGATTAGACCCCAGCAGGATCACTGTATTTTTGCTTGATCTTTGTAGGGAGTGACCCTGTGTAGCTCCTCTGTGGCTGTGATCAACTCCCTGTCAGGGAGTTCTGGTTGTGGGAGCAGCTCCAGAGTGTGACACACCCAAATCCAGCAACAGTGCGGGGGGTGGTGCACACAGTTCTGGGAGTGCCTGGTGCCCAGTGACTTTGGCACAGAGGGCCCAAGGCTCCATTAGTCTCTGGCCAGGACAATGGCTCCACGCAGAGTCAGGGTCAGCTCCAGAGGGCACGCGGGTACCCGAGTCCCTGGCCAGACAAGTGGTCTGGTGTGGAGGCACGGAGGCTACCGGAGGGAGGACTCGGAGTTGCACAGTTCTGTGAGTTCCTGTTCAGGGTGTGTGGAGGCCCGGCGGGTGTGGGTTGCAGATCTGGCACTGCTCATACAGAAGTCCGGGCAGGTGTGGGTTGTGGGTCACGGCCCAGCTCTTACTGGGGTCCGGGCGAGTGCCGATGTTGGGTCGCAGGTCATGGGTCAGGTCTTCCAGAGTTCCAGCGGGTGCCGATTGCAGGTCGTGGCATAGCTCTTACACAGGTCTGGGTGGGCACGATTGCAAATTGCGGTGCAGGTCTTCCGGAGGTCTGTTGATCACCGATCACAGGTCGCAGGGTTTAAAATTCTTGAAGGGTAGGTTGGCCATTGGAGTGGCTCTTATTGCTCTTCACCGTTTGCAAACAGCTGGCTCTTTTTCTGTGGAGTAGATCTTCCTAGGTGTATGGCCCTTTCTGGAGCATACACTCAATCAGAATATGTAGTGGGATTCTATCTCCTGCAATTCTGAGCTCCCAGCACTCCCCTCCACTATCACTCTGAGGTCTGGAGGCCTGTCCCCCAGGAGTCCAGATCCTTTGGTGATTTCTCCAGGGGTGTGGACAGGGCCTAGACTGTAGCTGATCAGTCCTTTGGCTGTTTTCTTGATGAGGATGAATGCTACAGAACAACAGACGCTGGCACTTGTAAAAGGCCCAAAGAAGTGGATGATGTAGTAGTGATGTGTAAAGAGATCCACATAGAAGCTACATTAAGGACTTTTGAGATTGTTGTGTTGCTGAGAAATTGATAAGCCATGTCTCTTGGGAATTGCATTAGCGTTTGCATTAAGACAGATTGTAAATATGAGAATGGTTAAATAATACAGCTCCCTTGCAATTTAACACTATTTCCACATCTGCTCTGTCATGGGAGTCTCACAGACTCTTCTTTGGTTTTCCTTACTAATGTGCTCTTTACAAACATAAGACATTAATCCTAAGGAACTCTTCTACTGGTCCCACTTTTCTCATACTCACCTACCAATTTTTAGGCCTTACCAAGCTCTTCCTCCTTTCTAGGCATACTTTTTCTCTGCCTAAGCCCTTCTGAGTGATCTTGACAGAGAGGTGTTCTTGTTTTCTCTATCTTCATCATGTACCTTCATGCTCTTAATTCCATGCCTCAAGATTCAGGGTTCTGTGTCTCTAACAACATTCCTTCATATCGTGAAGCTGGGAAGTTGTAAAACAAGTGTGGCTTGTCATTGGCTATTGGCCTGGAATGAAATACATAGAGGCAACCCATATAGAAAACTTTCCTGGTAGAAACATGCAGGGGAAGTAGAAGAAACTTTATACAGCTGAGGAGAGAAAGTTCCAGAAGTCAGGTCTGATGTGGGAGTGATTGGGGAGGAGAGATTTCCCTTCAGGAGCCAAGTGACAAAGAGTAGAAATTGGGAATGATAGAAAGTAGGTCTATGACGCCCCTGTGCCCTGACATCCCCTTGGGGAGTGGTAAAAAGGTGAGGTGGAGTGGTTTGGTATATAAGAAAGGCCAGTGCTTACACTGAGTGGTTTAAGACCTCTTAATTTCTTTCATTAAAGTAGCTCTTGGAGTGGAACCCAAAACCTCCTTCACCCTCCTCCCACTTCTACTCTCCATAGTATTGGGGACATGGTCCAAACCCTGCCACAAGTAGAACATTTATTTGAAATTTACTATTTTCTTTTAAAAATTCGTGTGAATCTGGTATTCTGTCTCTTATTTATTTCATTTTCATTTTATCCCATTTTAGCCTCCTACCCCCCTTCTCATTTTTTCTCCCAACATATGCAACCATGCTCACATGTTTGGGGGTATCTTTTTATTTGAATATATTATTCAAAAATATATTTTATGTGCATGCATTATAGAATAATATTTATCTTATATTATCTTTCAATTTTCACATTTTTTCTCTCAACATTGTATATATGGGAACCACCTATGCTTTTGTATACATCTAACCAGATGCTACACTGAGGCATCACACTCTAGAACAGTGGTTCTCAACCTTCCTAATGCTATGACCCTTTAATACAGTTACTCATGTTGTGGTGACCTCCAACCATAAAATTATTTTCATTGCTACTTCATAACTGTATTTTGCTACTGTTATGAATAGTAATGTAAATATTTGATATACAGGATGTATTTAGGCAACCCCTGTGAAAGGGTTGTTTCCCTCAAAGGGGTCACGACCCACAAGTTGAGAACTGCTGCTCTAGAATGTATATCCATCACATTTTACCTGTCCACTCTCCCAGGGATGAGCACCCAGATGACTACCAACTCCCTGCCTCCTTAGACAGAGATGTAGGGAGAATCTTTATACATGTCCTGATATGGACCCATGTGCAAACTTCTTTAGAGTATATACCAGAAAGAGAATTTCTGGGCCATAGAATATGTGTTGACTTCATGAGACTAAGTCATGCCAGATTGTTCTCTGGAATGGCTGTACCAGATTTGACTCCCATCAGCAGGGGAGGAGAGTTTGTTCCTCTTTTCCCTCTTCTCTTCTAACACTTGGCATTATCCAAATTTCTAATTCTTGTCAGCTTGAAATGCACAAAGTGTATGCTTCATAAATATTTTAATTTGTATGTCTGATTCTGAGTGATTCCTGTTTATATTAAACGACCAATGTATAGTAAAGTTGATGCGCTAAGCGTCAGAAAGGTTCAAGTTAATTCTGTTGCTGTGGGTTCTTCTCACACACCTGGAGCTGCTCGCTGGGTTAGGCATGCCTAGTTTTGAAGAGTACAGTTACTAGCTGTGTGATATTGGAGAAGTTGTTTCTTTCTCTGAATCTCCATTTCCCCATCTGTGGGGTTGGACTAGATAATCTCTAAGAGCCCTGAAGGGTTTAACACAGTGGTTCTCAACCTTCCTAATGCTACAGCCCTTTAATACAGTTTCTGTGGGTCATGACCCACAGGTTAAGAACCGCTAGTTTAACATTTTGCAATTCAAATTATGTCACCTTGAACTTTCAAACATCAAACATCCTGTATTAAACCCCCTGTAACGGGGGGTGGGGGATCCATTCAGTTCATTTTTCTATATCGTAGTGATTTACTTTCTGCTAACAGTTCATGTCTTTCTCTCCCACTTCTCCCAACCAGAGAAGTAAACTGGCTTTTTACACTCTCTCCCTAGCACGTGAACAGAGTGACACGAATTTGTTCCTGCTGCTCTTTAGTCTCCCGCACAGCATTTGCTCAAATTACAGATCTATCAAACTCAACTGCCCCTAGTCAGAACAAGGGGAAGATTAAAAGACAAGCCTGAACTCAGCTGCATGCCTGCTGTAAATATGAAATGTAAAAAGGAGCTAATAATATGACATTATGGTCTGACAATTACATGATACTCATTATTCTCTGCACCAAATAAAAGCCATTTATGTCTCCCTTTTTGTGGAAAGCAAGGAAGAAAAAATAATGTCTAACCCTTTCCTGATTCAGCCTTTAAGAAAAGAAAAAGATTAAAGTATTTGAAACATTTGGTAATGATGTGTTAAATTCAAACATATGAAATTATAGTTTTGTAGATAATAAACCAGTCAAATATCAGCATGTTTATGTGGTTCAACCCAGTGGATGTGGTATAGCCAAATAGTCTCTTACAAATCCCAGAGAGGTAATTATCAATGACACCATTAATACTACTCTTGTCCCTTTGCAACTAGGACTGACATGTATTCTTTGCCTGGTAGCCAGGGCTTGAACAGAGGAAACTCTTGCTTTCTTGATGTTGAATGACTAGTGTAGAAGAAAAGCCATGCTTTGCCAAGGTAACTTGGCCATGAACTCTCCCTTTCTTTGCATATTTTGAGTGTTTGAAGACCATGCTGCTCACTGCAACTCTGAACTAGGACTCATGCATAGGACCTGTGTATGAGGCTTTCTTATGGGAACAAAGAGTCAAAAGTCTGACTTTGTAACCAGATCCAACTCTGTAGATTGACAGTTTCCTGTAAAGGTACCTGATCTTTGTGCATCTCTTTTGGCCCCATGAATAGTGAGGAATAGTGAATGTCTTAAAGTCTAGTTCTTTTCTCTCTTCATGCAGTCTGCATGAAGAACAGATAGCCAATTCAGGGCTATTTTCTGAATCAGATATCGTGGTGTCCAGGTGTATTGTCCAATAATTTGGAACTAATCGATGGGCACACATGGGCACAGAGAGCAGTAAAGATAATTGGAAATCAAGAGAGGGGAAGAGGCCGGGGGCAGTGGCTCATGCCTGTAGTGCTAGCATTCTGGGAGGCCAAGGTGGGTGTGATTGCTTGAAGTCAAAAGCTTGAGACCAGCCTGAGCAAGAGCGAGACCCTGTCTCTACTAACAAATAGAAAAATTAGCCTGGAATTGTGGCAGTGCTTGTAGTCCCAGCTACTTGGGAGGCTGAGGCAAGAAAATCACTTGAGCCCAAGAGTTTGAGGTGGTTGTGAGCTATGATGATACAGCACTCAATCCAGAGCAACAAAGTAAGACTCTGTCTCAAAACAGAAAAAGGAAAAAAGAAGGGGGAAGTGGGGAGGTGAGGAGTAAAAATGCTACCTATTAGGTACAGTGAACAACATTCAGGTGATGGGCACACTAGTAGTCATGACTTAAGAATTATGAAAACTATCCATATAACAAAAACATTTGAACACCCTTAATTTAAATTTTGAAATAAAAAAATATGATGAAAAGCACCAGGCACATACAAGGAATGGAGAAGAGTTGCTGTTTATTAAGTTTGTTTTACACATGGTGCTCAACATTTCAAATGCACCATCTCTAGTTATCTTTGCAGCTATGCAAGAAAGGCACTTTTATGTCAATTTTATAAATGAGGAATCTGAGGCACAGAGGTTACATAACTTATTAAAGGTCACTTAGTGAATAGTAGAGTTTGGTTTCAAACATCTGTCTGACTCCAAAGTTTGTGATATTTTCAATGCTCTTTCTGCTTCTTATCATAATCGTGAATAACTTTTAACAATTCTGTTTATGTTGTTTCAACAATGACATAGGAGATTGTTAAAGGGCAAGAACTCTTGTATCTGAATCAACCGACCATTGGTGCCCGTTGGTACTTGTTTTAGAAATATTTATTGGCCTATTGGCCATTTGGGTATGTCAAGCAAAACATCACCAGCCAAGCCTCTACAAAACAACCCTAACTTATGGCTACCTTTTTCACCTATGTTTCACTTGCCCCCAGCACCCAGGTTGCTTTCGGCTGGTTGCTTTTGGCTAGTTGCTTTCTGTATGCCAGAACCTATGACAGACTTTCTTAATCCTATATCTCAGACACTTGGAACTCGCTCTTCCCTCTATTTGGAATATTTTTGCTCTCAAGCTGAACATCACCTCATTAGAAAGGCCTTCCTTAACCATCTGATCCAACATAGAAATTCCTTTCACTTCCTATCCTCTGCTCCTCCTAATTTTTTCTATTACACTTACTGCCATCAGATCTCTACTTTGTTCATGTATTCCAAGCTATCCTGAACAATCCCTGGTAAACAGTAGATACTCAATGTTTGTTGAATGAATGGGGAAATAAACATACCCTCATCTTTTTGGTAAGTGAAACAAAGCATGTAAGATTAGGTTATTATATAATGTTATTAGTAATAATGTAAAACAGATTTCATTAAGACCTATTTTTCTTTTCTTACTGAAATACTTATATCCAGCCTTTTTCTTATTCTTTATGTTTTCTTTGAGACAAAGTCTTACTCTATTGCCCTGGCTAAAGTGCATGTCATCATGGAAGCTCACTGCAACTTCAAACTCCTGAGTTCAAGGGGTCCTCCCACCTCAGCCTTCCAGAGTGCTAGGATTATAGGTGTGAGCCTCACCACACCTGGCTGCTGCTTCTTATCCTTTTTGTGGCTTCCTATTTACCAGCTTCTCTAAGTAAGACTCTTAAACTACACAGTGGAATCATTACAGATAATAAGATCTCAACGTCCCCCCCACCAATTCAGACACCATTACCTTAGTTACTCTTTATAAAAAGCTTGACTTTTAATATCTACAAAAGAGACTTTTCCTTCAGAAACTTTCAAGCCTTGGGTTATTGATTAATGACAGCCAGATTTCATAACAGCCTATAAATAGAGAACTGAATGAACTTAATACACCTATAATCAACCTAAGAGCAAAAAATTCAAGGAAAGGGAGAGGGAGGGAACATTTTGAAGTCTTCTCATTTCTTCTTGGGTCAGCACTATAGACCAACACTAAGATTTCCTATATGGGAGCTCAGTAATTAAACACAGGGCATCTCAAAGTCTGCCCTAAAGTTGCCATACATAGTGAAAATGGGAAATTATAGCTACATGTACCTTTGTTTACAAAATATTCATTACAAATTTTTACAGAGAGGCAGCCAACATCTAGAGAATATTTTGTAAAATTCTGTAATGAATATTTTATAAATAAAGGTACATTTAGCTACGATGTCCCATTTTTCCTCTGTATGGTGACCGTAGAGGGGACCTTTGGGACATCCTGTACTACAGGCTAAGATTGAATTAGGTATGCTTAGTACCTGTATATGAGGCTTTCTTATGGGAACAAAGAGTTAAAAGTCTGACTTTGTAACCAGATCCAGCCTTACAGATTGACAGTTTCCTGTCAAGGTTCCTGGTCTTTGTATGTCTTTTTTGGTCCCTTGAGTAGTGAGGAATAGTGAATGCCTTAAAGTCTAGTTCTTTGCTCTTTTCATGCAGTCTGCAAATACCTGCTGCTTAGTTAGAAAATGGATCTCCTCCTTTCTTCCCTCCATTGCTTCCTTTTACTTTCACACTTCTTTTTTTTTTTCAGAGATTATTCAAGGAAAGCTTTATTTAGATATGATCAGCCATTGATTTAACATGTTTACATGACATACAAAAATCAGACAAAAAACTGTTCCAAACATAATCTATAGGTACAGGGTGTCCCAAAAGTCATTCCTAAAGTCTCTCTCTATATAGGGAAATTGAGAAATTCTAGTGAAATGTACCTTAATAATGGAAAGGCCATTCAAAATTTCAACAGCATAGACAAAGTTAATGGACATACCGTATAGCCCTTTGTTTCATGTGTAGGGCACTCTCTATAGAGACAAACAGCAAAACTTTATTCCTTTTTATATATTTTTATTGAGCTATAATTTATGTAAAGTAAAATGCACCGATTTTATGTGTATAATTTTATGTGTTTTGATGAATTTATACCCCAGATAACTGCCGCCCCAATCAAAACATGAAACATTTTCATCTCCCCACTAAATTTGTTTGGTGCCTCTCTCTACTCAAATCTTTCTGCTGCATGGATAGCCACTAATCTGACTTTGCCAGTATACATTATTTTTTCCTGCTGTAAGGATTTATATAAACAGAATTATGCAGTATATACTTTTTGTGCCTTTTTTCTTTCATTCAACAAAATGTTTTTGAAATCCATTGACGTTGTGTATATCTCTAGTTTGTTCCTTTTTGTTACTGAAAAGTATTCCCATGTATGAAAATTATTACAGTGTGTGGTGTTTTATATGTCTCTTCGCCCATTCATGAGTAGTTTTCTAGAGACAAAATGCCAAAAGAAATCGAAGCTTGGGGGAAAAATTGGGGATTTCAAAATGGGATAGAGGGAGCATATGTTAGGATCATCACAACAGCCCAAGTGTGCTATTTTGTGATCAAGAGAGTGATCTTATGCTGATTTGAATGAGAAAACAAGATGATCTGTATGTACTATGAATATAGGATACTCATTATTAGATCAGAGTATAGTGATCATGTCTCTCTTGGAAGGACTGATCCTGCTGCCTCTGTCTGATTAAGCTTCTTGTTTTGGCTAAATATGGTTGTACTTTGTTTTCTTGAGTTTTGCTGATGGTTCTTTAAGTAAACCTTCAGTACTATTGGACATCTGACCATTTTTGAGCCCAATTCTTTCTGAAGGCTGGGGTTTGGGTGTGGGTTCTTATTAAACAAGATATTCAACTCTTCCAGCTGTTTCTCAGTAAAGATAGTTCATTGCCTTTGTGAATGCTTCTGGTGGTTACCTATAGGAAGCTCTTCTGAGCCTGAAATCTTCTAATCTAGAGGTACTCCTATGTTCAAGTCCAGTGGAAAGAAGCCAGCAAACTTTAGAAAAATTAATAGTTTGCTTTTGGGGGGGAAAGATAGTGTCTTAGAGAGATAATAGAGCAGATATAATTAATGATGGAAGTAGAGAAAAAGAAATAGTGAGGTGATTAGAGAGGTTTAAGTTACTCAAAGCAGTGAGTTGGGCAATGTATCTGGAATTAAAGCACAAAGTAAATAGCTCCTTGACTCTATGGCTAATAAGTGTATGGCTGGTAAGCTTATTTATTAACTATAAGCATCAGTTTATGGCAGTGACCTCACATTAACACAAATGTGTTAAATTTCAGATTTCTTACCCACTTCCCACCCTAGGATCAATGAAAAATTAAATTTTACACGTACCAGTTTGACTATCTTTAAACATTTCCACATATATGTTTCTGTAGAATAGGGTTTGGCTTTGCATTTAAAAGAGGTTGGGGAGTAGGGGGATGAGTGCAGCCCAGGAAAGATAATGATTATTGGAGGGTCATTTAACAATAGAAGGAGGTTGAGATAGCTATCAAAACAACATCCACCTCATTGTTGAAGTCCATTGTCTTGGGTTGGTAAGATTTGCTTTTGAAGAATTGTTTCCTTATATGTTGTGTAACCATTTTTGGATGGTATTTCTGAGATTATGGACTCACAAATTGCATAGGGAAGCTTCCCTAGCCATGATGAAAAAAAAAATTGACTAGTATTCTTGCTACTCACCAGACTCTGCTGAGGCTCCTAGCTCCAATATAGTATTTTTTATTAAACTAGGAAAGAAATTGGAGACCATTCTTCAAGATGAAGTATTGCAAGAATGGAAAAACAAACACCCATGTGTACTCAATACTAAATTGAAACTAGTTGATTAACATTTATATGCACATAGAGAAGTTAAAACTCAACAGGAATCAAGTAGATGGGAGGGGAGAGAAGAGGTTGGGTTCACACCTAATGGGCACAAGGCACACATTCTGGGTGGAGAACACACTTAAGACTTTGACTTAAAATGTACAAAAGCAAATTCTATAACCAAAATGTGTTTATCCCTGTGATAAATTTCAAAATTTATTTTGAAATTTAAAATAAATAAAAACATAATAGGAAAAGGCTTGGCGCCACCCACATACACCAAGGGTGGTGGGTTCGAACCCTGCCGGACCAGCTAAACAACTACAACAACAACAACCAACAATAGCTGGGTGTTGTGGCAGCACCTATAGTCCCAGCTACTTGGGAGGCGGAGGCAAGAGAATTGCTTAAGCCCAAGAGTTTGAGGTTGCTGTGAACTGTGACACTACAGCACTCCACTCAGGGGTACATGGTGAGACTCTGTCTCAAAAACCCAAATATATATATTATATATATATATATATATATCTGTCTCAAAAACCCAAATATATATATATGAAAAGAAACTAACCTTTACTGAATACCTACCTACAAAGAGAAAAGTATTGAACTAACTACTTTTATATATGACATCTCATTTAATCATCTGATAACACTAAAAGATTATAATGGACCCATTTTTGAATGAGAAAACTCATGGAGAGAGATTACTGAAGTTCCAAAACAAAACTAGGTAATAGAATTGGAAGTGAACCAAGATCTTTTTACTCTAAATCTCACATCTCATCTTTTCTGTACAACTCCCCTGTTAAGCAAAATATTTCAATGGACTGAACATTTTAAACATAATTAATAAATAGAAGCTTCGAATCATAATTAGAAAGTGCATCATTAATTTATCAAAGACTATTTACTCCAACTGTAAGATTTCTTTCCAGATTAGACTGCCATACTGCTGTTTTACCTCTTAATTTTTGTGGGCATACATTGGATTCTGGAGGACTGCCGTGTAGCTTGAAATCACAAGTTCTTGTAAAGCTACAAAGAGGGTAGCTTTTCCCACCTACAAGCTCTGTAGTCTTTACAGTGATTAAATAAGTATTAAATTTTCCAAGTGAGTCAGTCATATGGAAGTTTCTTATTGCTTCCAAAACCCCACTTAATGACGATCATTATTCCTAACCAATTTCAATATCACATATCAAAGTAAGATGAGGACTTAACCTTTTCATTATTGATTTCTTTTCAGTTTTTTGTCGCAGGGGGTGTCTTACAGTGATTACATATGTATCCTTACTTCATCATACTGTGAGACGTATACATATAATATTTTTATTTACATGACCTTTTAAATTAAATTAAGGAAAGTACATTCATGTAGACACTCTCATTCTACCCTTAATATATTTTTAGATTAATTTTGAATATTTCCTGTATAGATATATAGAGATGAATATATAACTTTACATAGATGTGATCATAATCTACACAGCAGTTCTCAACCTGTGGGTTGTGACCCACAGGAACCGTATTAAAGGGCTGCAGCATTAGGAAGGTTGAGAACCACAGATCTACAGGTTGTTTTTTTTTTTTCTTTTCTTTTTTCCTTGGCCTTAAACCTTCTCCTCTTCTTTACCATTCTCCAAGTAACCCATGTTACTTTTAAGATATATCCTTCCATACTGTCTTGTGCTCATACTTATAAACACATGTATGTCCTTATTTTTTATTTATTTATTTATTTATTTTTATTAAATCATTGCTGCATACATTGATATGATCACGGGGCATCATACACTAGCTTCACAGACCATTTGACACATTTTCACCACAATAGTGAACATAGCCTTCCTGGCGTTTTCCCAGTTACCGTGCCAAGACATTTACATTCCACATTTACTAAGTTTCACATATACCCTTGTAAGATGCCCCGCAGGTGTAATTCCACCAGTACCCCTCCCTCCACCCACTTCCCCCTCCAAGAGAATCTCTTAAGCCCATGAGTTTGAGGTTGCTGTGAGCTGTGACGCCACAGCACTCTACCAAGGGCGACATAAGACTCTGTCTAAAACAAACAAACAAACAAAAAAAAAGAATTAGTCCTTCAGCTTTTTAATTTATCTTTTTCTAGCTGGGAAGACACTTCAGATCTTCAGTATTGAGATGAAGAGTAAGATGAAGGCTCACACCATGGCAGAAGAGGTGGTTTTCTGGAAATGGGTTTCTGTGCACACAGTTGCCTTGGTGATTGAGACCACAGTCTACCACTGGAGCATGGAGGGCGACACCCAGCCTGTGAAGATGTTTGAGAGACGTGCCAGCCTGGCCGGGCGCCAGGTGATCAACTTACCAGACTGACGAGAGCCACAGTGGCTGCTGCTCATGGGCCTCTCAGCACAGGTGAGCCTTGTGCCCTTTGGGCTGGTCTCGTGTGACTCAGAGACCTGATGGTGGAGTGAAATGGGCAAGTCATTGAGGGTGGTGTGCAGCTGTAAGGCCAGTGCGCAGCTGTAAGGCCCGGGTGCAGGTGTAAGGCTAGGGTGCACCTCCAAGGCTGGCATGCAGCTGTAAACTGGGGCACAGCTGCAAGGCTGGTGTGCAGCTGTAAGACTGTGGCACAGCTGCAAGATTGGGGCACAGCTGTAAGGCCAGGGTGCAGCTGCAAGGCTGGTGTACAGTTGCTAGGCCAGTGCGCAGCTGTAAGGCCGGATGCAGCTATAAGGCCCAGGTGTAGCTGTAAGGCTGGGGTGCACCTCCAAGGCTGGCGTGCAGATGTAAACTGGGGCACAGCTGCAAGGCTGGTGTGCAGCTGTAAGACTGGGGCACAGCTGCAGGGCTGGTGTACAGCTGTAAGGCCAGGGTGCAGCTGCAAGGCAGAAGAAGTAGGCCCAGAACTGAAAAGGAACCAAGATTACCACAGATCTTGTAATCAAGATCAAGTAATTTTATTTATTTATTTAGAGACAGAATCTTACTATGTCATCCTGGGTAGAGTACCGTAGTGTCACAGCTCACAGCAACCTCAAACTCTTGGGCTTAAGCGATCCTCTTGCCTCAGCTTCCCAAGTAGCTGGGACTACGGGCACCCACCACAGCACCTGGCTATTTTTGTTGCAGTTGTCATTGTTGTTTAACTGGCCCAGGCTGGGTTTGAACCCGCCAATCTGCCAGCCTGGGTGTATGTGGCTGGCGCCGTAACCACTGTGCTATGGGCACCGAGCCCAGATCAAGTAGTTTTAATTCTTTTGTCTGACTACTGTGTTCCCACAGGTTGCTGGTGTTCATTCTATAGATATTTCTGGCACAGGTTTGAGAAGTGAATTGAGGAACTTTGTAGAGCAACTTGGAACCTTACAGAATTATAAGAAGTATGATTTAGGCTCTAGTTTAAGGACTTAAAGGAATGTCACTAACTCATTTTCTTTTATAATGAAAGTAATGTCTTTTCCTCTTCTAGTTTTTCATTCCTGGGTGGTTGATCCAGTCACAAGGTACTTCAGGACTACCAGATGTTTGGCACTTGGGATCTGGGCCTTTATTAACCAGTCTTGAGCATCGAGGGGCCCTTCTACAGCCTGCTGGGGAGGTGTGTCTGCAGAATTCTAGTAATTAAAGAGCTGTCTGATATTTGAAGAGAGTGGTGTGGGGGCCGTGAGAATCTTCAGCCCAGGGGGAGCTAAGCTGCATTTTATTAGCTGTAAAGTTGTCTCTGGAAGAAACTGTTCATGCGAAGACATGGACATGGCTCGCTCTGGAGGTGTGCTGGGCAAGGTGAGAGTGAGAGGCAGCTGGAGGGACAGAGCTAGCATCTGACTGGGGGCAGTGTACTGGGCAAGGTGAGAGTGAGAGGCAGCTGGAGGGACAGAGCTAGCATCTGACTGGGGGCAGACTAAGGTGCACGCTGTGTCTCACAAGCAAGGGGAATTCTGTAGCAGGTTTTAAGTTAGAATGATTTGGTTTTTAGCAGCATTGTGGAAGGGAAAAAATGTGGGCAGAGATGTCGAAGGAAGACCAGAGTGAAGACCAGAGGCCAGGAGGCTACTTGACAGGCACAAATAGGAGCCAAGCCCTGCAGTCTGCTCTGGAGTAGAAACAAGAGTGAGAAAGGTGGACAATAAGCAGAGGGGAAGGAAACTTTCCACCTCAGGGTCTCTTCTCTGCATCCCCAAGAGGAAAGGGGCATGCGTGACGTAGCTGGAGGCAGTGGCACTGTGCCTATCCAGGGAGCCAGGACTTGGGCTGACCCCACCTGGTGAAGGGCTTCTACAACACTCAGCTGAAATCAGCCTTGGGCTGACCCACCCTGGTGAAGGGCTTCTATACACACGGCTCACATCTGAGTCTTGGGCTGACCCCACCTGGTGAAGGGCTTCTACAACACTCAGCTGAAATCAGCCTTGGGCTGACCCGCCCTGGTGAAGGGCTTCTATACACACGGCTCACATCTGAGTCTTGGGCTGACCCGCCCTGGTGAAGGGCTTCTATACACACGGCTCACATCTGAGTCTTGGGCTGACCCGCCCTGGTGAAGGGCTTCTTTCTATACACACAGCTCACATCTGAGTCTTGGGCTGACCTGCCCTGGTGAAGGGCTTCTATACACTCGGCTCACATCTGAGTCTTGGGCTGACCCGCCCTGGTGAAGGGCTTCTCCAACACTCAGCTCACATCTGAGTCTTGGGCTGACCCGCCCTGGTGAAGGGCTTCTCCCACACACAGCTCCCATCTGAGTTGGGCTGACCCGCCCTGGTGAAGGGCTTCTGTAACACACAGCTCACATCTGAGTCTTGGGGTGACCCGCCCTGGTGAAGGGCTTCTCCCACACACAGCTCCCATCTGAGTTGGGCTGACCCGCCCTGGTGAAGGGCTTCTCCCACACACAGCTCCCATCTGAGTTGGGCTGACCCGCCCTGGTGAAGGGTTTCTCCAACACACAGCTCACATCTGAGTCTTGGGCTGACCCGCCCTGGTGAAGGGCTTCTCCAACACACAGCTCACATCTGAGTCTTCGGCTGACCCGCCCTGGTGAAGGGCTTCTCCAACACTCAGCTCACATCTGAAAGGCAAGAGACAGAAAGCTTTACCTAAGGTCAGGAACAAGACGGGATGTCTACTTTTGCTTCTTCAATTTTAACATTGTACTAGAGGTTCTGGCCAGGAAAGTTAGGCAAGAAAATGGTATAAAATACATCTAGATTTGAATGGAAGAATTAAAACCATCTCTGTTTGCCAGTGAATGATCTTGTGTATTGATATCCTAGAGAATCCAGTAAAGAACTATTAGAACTAATAGACAAGCTCAGGATGGTTCCAGAATACAAGACAAATATACAAATGTTGATTGTGTTGCCAGCCAGCCAGCTGGGACCCTCTGCCTGCTGTGCAGAGGAAGCCAGCACCAGAGGCTCAGGCTCCCAGCAGAGGAGAGTTTATCCCACGGCACTGAGACATTGGGGCCAAGGAGGGAGGGAGCAGATGTCCCAGGAATCCAGTCAGAGTTCTGTTTTAGTCCCTTTCACCAGAGGCAAAAGGTTCACAACAGAGGAGAGTTTATCCACTAGCGCTAAAGAGACAGGAGCAATCTCTCAAATTCATCTCCTTGAGAACTGGGAAGACAGGACTTTTAAAGACCTTGGCAGAGGACCAGGCAATCAGGGTCTGCTAATTGCCTGGGTTCAGGCGGAATCATCAGTCCCTTGTCTTAGGCCACTGATTCGGGGATGTGGGGGTGAGGTTTCAATTGATCCACTGGGATGCAGTTCCTTGGGTGTAGGGTCCGTGACCAGCTCAGTCACTTGGTCTGGGTGGGTCAGCCAGTCCACTGGAAGGCAGGACCTGGCCGTTATCTCAAAAACAGCCCCAAAGTTCCAAACAGGCAATGTCATCTATAGAGGAAAGTTAAGAATCTTTACAACTACTAGCTATGCCCTTTGGAGTAGCAATTACAGAGGCAAATAGGGGGTGGTGACTATATTATCAAGCAGATGAGGGCAGCAGCTGGCCATCATCATCATCATTTTAGCTGAGCCTGCTCCTTCACAGAGTTTTGGGGCCCTTACCCTCGTTCTTGCCTTGCACCCCTTATCAATCTGTAAGGGTGGTTTCACTGGTGTTCCCACACACTTACAATGAACAATCCAAAAATCGAATTAAGAAAACAATTCAGGCTGAATGTGGGCTCATGCCTATAATCCCAGCCCTCTGGGAGACCTGGTAGGAGGATCTCTTGAGGTCAGCAGTTTAAGACCAGCCTGAGAAGGAGCGGCTCTGTCTCTACCAAGTATAGAAGAAATTAGCCAGGTGCACCTGTAGTCCCAACTCCTGGGAGGCTGAGGCAGGAAGATCATTTGAGCCCAGGAATTCAAGGTTGCTTTCAGCTAGGCTGAGGCCACGGCACTCTACCCAGGGTGAGAGAATGAGGCTGTGTCTCAAAAAAGGAAAAATTTCATTCATGATAACATCAAAATGAATAAAATATTTAGAGTATAATAAAATACTTAACAATCTCTTGCTGTCAGTGGGAGGTTGGGGGAGTAAAGACCTTTGAAAATCTGCTTCATAAAAGCAGTGAGAAAACTGGTTAAACATTGTCAAAACCAACTTTCTCAGAATTCTGGAAATTAACCACAGGCTCACAAAAATCCAACTGAGACAACTGGCTAGATTTCAGAATCTCAGAAAATTATATTTCAAGAGCTCAGAAAATTGCTGCTATATAACAAACATAAAAAAAAACAAAAAACTAAAAATCTCCTTCCCCTCCAAATCCTTGTGCAAAAAGGAAGGAAAAGGCCTCTGGCACCGTGAGGAACCAGCCATACAGATCACTGGCTCAGGGAATTACTTTTCTTTGTTTTTCTTACTATGTTGCCCTGGGTAGAGTGCCATGGTGTCAGAGCTCACAGCAACCTCCAACTCCTGGGCTTAAGCGATTCTCTTGCCTCAGCCTCCCGAGTAGCTGGGACTACAGGCACCTGCCACAACGCCCGGCTATTTTTTTGTTGCAGTTTTGCAGGGGCCAGGTTTGAACCCGCCACCTTTGGCATATGGGGCCAGCACCCTGCCCACTGAGCCACAGGCGCTGCCCTTCTCAGGGAATTCTTTCCTGGCCTCCCATAAACAAGGACGTGGAAATCCTAACACCTAAAACTAAAGTTGGTTCCTTTCCACAGTAATAATGAATTACAAGTTCACTTTTACAGGTAACAGATTAGAGACAAGACAGACTGACATTCTTCCACCTACCAGGGCTATCTACATAGTTGATGCTAACAGTCACTTTATCTTATGAGAAATGTAGATTTCCCCGGGCCTCACAAGAACGGAGTCACTGTCTCACAGCCAACGTTCCTGGCCTTTCATCTTTCTGTAATTTTTTTTTTTTTATAGAGACAGAGTCTCACTTATGGCTCTTTGGTAGAGTGCCGTGGCATCACACAGCTCATAGCAACCTCTAGCTCCTGGGCTTAAGCGATTCTCTTGCCTCAGCCTCCCGAGTAGTTGGGACTACAGGCGCCTGCCACAACGCCCGGCTATTTTTTTGTTGCAGTTTGGCCAGGGCTGGGTTTGAACCCGCCATCCTCGACATATGGGGCCGGTGCCCTACCCACTGAGCCACAGGCCCCGCCCAATGTAATTTTTAATTTTAATGTTTAAATGCTGATAATTTCTGAAAGGTTTTGTACCCAAGGAAGAAAGATTATTCCAAGGTGCAAAAGAAAGGAAAACAGAATCCCCATTCTGTAGAAATCATGTGGTCTTTATTCCCACCTGGATGCGGGGAAAATCAAGAAAGGAATTCCACACGTGGGTTGTGGCGAATGGGGATGTAAAAGGTCAGAGAGGGCAGCAGTTGGCGGCATTCCTCTTTCCTGGGGGGACACAAGTCTGACCCTTCCTGGGGGGTCATGAACCTGACCCTGCCCGGGTGGGGCAGGTCTGTTTGGGCAGGTACACGTGATTCTATCTGTCAACTTCAGATTCTCCTCCAGAAAAAGACAACTTCAGCTCTGTCTGCAGTTTGGTTTCTTTCCTTTCCTGGGTGTGTCCTTAACACCAGCTTAATAAATCTCCACTGATTGAAACTTTTGCCTCAGTCACTCACTTGGGTGGACACAAGTTTGTGGTGTTTTTAACTTGGCCTCTTCCTGCCTCTCTCCATCTGTGTGATAACCTTGTCTGAACTTGGCAATTTGGTGAAATTCAGCAACCTAACGGCCTCTGGAGGAGGCAGAATGGCCCGGAGCGTCCCAAAAGCACTATTCCCAGAAGAATGTCACTATCTGGCCTGTTTGGAGGTTCTTTTGTTGCAGGAAGTTGAGGCCCAATGGAGAGAACGAACACCCGAACACCACGTTTAGAAGAGGAAGGGCTTTATTTCAGCCAGCGGAGCTACACACAGAAGAATTCAAAATGGCCACGTTCCCCACTGGCTCAGTCTTCTCCATTTTATCCTCAGTCAAAAAGTCCCAGCCCATAGGTCCCTTTCTCATTGGTCAGTTTGAATCAAGCTGGAGAAACAGCCTCTGGCTTTTACAGAAGTGGAAGTGTGTTTCCAGGTCCCAGGGAGTTAACTTTCTATAAATTCCTAAGAGCTGAGTCACCACAGGGAGGACCTTGCAGCTATGTCCTTGAGGTCTCCTTGAGAAGACCTCTTAGACCTTACTTTTTCCAGATATATTCTCTCACTTTTTTTTTTTTAAACTACAAATAAAGAATTTATTTATGTTGTTTTTTTTTTTAGAAATAAAGACTTTTTAAAAATAGCAAAAATGGTGATTGTTCTACCCTAATTGCTTAGCTGTGTGTTCTGTAAATTCCAAATAAGTAAAATAATATAAAAATATATTTTCAAATCTTTATAGAACAAAAAGAAAACCACATTAATCATTAAATACTTTGGGATTTTCTTTACTCCTCCCACAGATGAATTTACAAATATAAAAACTGAAGTCCATTTATATGCTGATGTACAAATCTCCCACAGTCAAGGAATTATACAGTTTATGCAAAGTAGATGTCTTATATTTACTTGCTATTGAAAGCAGAGTACAGGTTCAATGGACAAATAATCATTAAACACTGATTATGTTTAAGAAAATGCTATTGTAAAAATGTACAACAGTACATATACTTTGGTTAACTCTTCACTTTTCAAAGTACAGCTTTTAGATATAAATCTTTCAAAGGTTTTCTTTGAAGAGCTGTAAGCTGACTATGTTATTTCAGAGTTGATGAACAGTAATTTGTCAGTAATATTATCAAAAAACCAAGCCAGGAGAGGACTGTTTTCCTTTTTTTTTTTTTTTTTTTCTTCTTTTTTTCCCTCCGTGTGGTCAGTTTCCATCTTAAGGAAGGCTTCATGTAGTTAAGCAGCAGCAGTTTACAAACGTCTTAACTCAGGTTTGTGAACATCAACTAAAGGCACCACCTCTGATGTGGATTGTTTCATTCAATCCATGTTCCACCAACTTTATATGTTCTAGGTCATCTTTTATGATGCTAATCAAATGGCTAAGGCCTTCCTGTTGTTGTTTCAAATGCTGCTTGATTTCTCGTAACAGATCTGCATCTACATAATATTTTTCTTCTGATTTGACTGCTCCAAAATGGTTCTGCGTCCTGATTTGGGACATCAGTTCATTTAGTCGCCCTTGAACTGAGTAGGTGCTTTGAGTTCACACTGAATTGTATCTAGCTGAACTCGCAACTGCTCTTCATCAGCCTGAATGGCATATCCACTCTTCCTTTGAATTTCCTGTTTGATTAGGACCTGTAAGGTTCTGTGGGAAAGATCCATGAGTTTCCTCTTGTATTGTGCAATTTTGGCCATAGTTGTAGTTTGATTCTTCTGTAGCTCACTAATATCTTCAGATATGATATCTAATCTGGTTTGATGCTGCTTAGTCATCTGATCTTGAACCTTCAGTCTTCGGAGAAGTTCTTTGAAACCCACCATCAGTACAGGAATTAACTTTTCAGAATCAGGATTATCCACCTTGGCTTGTTCCCAGATAATAGGATCCACACCAGCAGGAGGGTTCTGTAAAAGCTATTTAATCTGTGCAGGAGAAAGTTCTGTTCTAGTCATAGAAAGGGTCACCCCAAGTTGCTGCAATTGTGTTTTTACATTAGCTTGTTCAAAATGGGCATATAAAGTTGTAGCTGGAACTCTTCTCGAAGTACCATTTGGAGAACACTCAACAACATAAATGACAACTTTAGTTTGCTGCTGTTGCTGCTGTGTATTAAATCCTCCAAATCCCAGTCCAGTTCCCAAACCAGTACCTAAGCCAGTGCTAGTTCCTGTTGTGCCAAATCCAGTTCCAAATCCAAACCCTTTGTTCTGAGTGCCACCAAAGAGTCCAGTAGTACCCGTGTTAGCCGGGGCAGAAAAGCTGAATGCAGAACCTGCAGTTGTAGATGTTGTCCCAAATCCTCCAAACCCGCCCGCGGGGGCCACAGTGGCTGCAGCGGTGCCAGATGTGCCCGAGGGAGCCCCAAAATTGAAGGCCATGTCGCAAGACAGAGGACCAAAGAGCCGCTCCTGCGACTCTCGGTGCGCTTCTCACTTTTTTTTTTTTTTAGACAGAGTCTCACTATTTTGCCCTGGGTAGAGTGCCGTGGCATCACAGCTCACAGCAACCTCCAAGTCTTAGCCTTAAGCAATTCTCTTGCCTTAGCCTCCCAAGTAGCTGGGACTATAGGCACCCACCACAACACCCAGCTATTTTTTTGTTGCAGTTGTCACTGTTGTTTAGCAGGCCCTGAGCTGGGTTTGAACCCACTACCCTTGGTGTATGTGGCTGGCACCATAACCACTGTGCAACAGGAGTGGAGCCACTTTAAAGTCTTAATTCAAAGGCCTTGTCTTTCCCTGACTTGACTCAGAGCTCCTTCAATGTGAACAGCCTGGTTCCTTGGGACATTTGTGATAGAACCATCACAGCAATTGTTTAACATCACAGCTATCCTGAGGGGATGATAGCAGTTGGGGCAAACAAGAAGCTGACCAAAAACTTAAGTAGAAAAGCTGTGGAAAGATGTGTCCTTAAGGGGCTTCACAAGTGTGAACATGATACTGGAATTTCAGTAGGTCCTTGGTCTCGGGGATTCAAAGAATGAACCCACGGACCACAGATCAGTGGTAAGATAGGACTTTTATTAGAAGTTAGAAAAGAAAATAGAAAAGCACCAGAGCTTCTGGAAGGAGGAGAGAACTGAAGAGCTCTCTTGGGAGTCTCCACGTGGGCTCTTTTATCTAGGGGTCTTAAGTATAGAGGATTTTACAGTCTTTGTCCCTGAGAAGGGATTAGGGTGTGTGCTCATATCCAAGGTCGAACCACTGAAAAAAACCATCACCGGCTGCTTTGTTCATAATCTTATCAGAGCCCAGAGTGTGTGTCCCAAAGAAGGCAGTCTGCTAGTGCCTGGAAATGGGGGTCTGACCTCTGAGTTCACCTGGGCCTAGAGAATGGGGGGGGGGGGGGTGCCCTGTCTAGCCCTGAGTGGTGGAATCCTGTATCAAACATACTTCTAGGAATCCGGAAGGCCATCACTTGTGTGCAGGGCTAAGCCTGGGGATAGGTGGAGGGAGCAGTGGCACCCAGACAAGACTGCAGTGCAGATTGTTCAGGCCTACGGAGGGGTGATCCACCTGGGTATGGCAGAAGTGGTGTCCACGGCCTGGACAGATGGAGACCCTTTTCATATGAGGCCGTAGGGGGTGGGCAAATGTCATAGCTTGCCTGGAGGGTTAGGATCCTTTGGCGTGAATTTTGTTTATTTTTTTAATTAAATCATAGCTGTGTACATTAATTTTCATCACACTGGTTAGCATAGCCTTCCTGGCATTTTCTTAGTTATTGTGCTAAGACATTTACATTCCACATTTGTTAAGTTTCACATATACCCTTGTAAGATGCACGCAGGTGTAATCCCACCAATCCCCCTCCCTCTGCCCCCCTCCCCCCTCCCTCCCCTCCCTCTCCCCTTGCCCCTATTCTTAGGTTGTAACTGGGTTATAGCTTTTGTGTGAAAGCCATAAATTAGTTTCATAGTAGGGCTGAGTACATTGGATACTTTTTCTTCCATTCTTGAGATACTTTACTAAGAAGAATATGTTCCAGCTCCATCCACGTAAACATGAAAGAGGTAAAGTCTCCATCTTTCTT
>CAUYPK010093531.1:0-69695 GCA_963574355.1 Loris lydekkerianus | reverse complement strand
CTCCTCAGAAGCAGCATAACAAAATCCAAACTTGGCAAAGAGCCACAGTATACAAAATAATGATAAGAGGCAAAGAGCCGAAATTCATTTTGGCCAGGAGCCGCATGCGGCTCTAGCCGCGTGTTCGCCACCCCTGCCCTAGACGATACAGATCCTAAGTAGCTATGGGACTCTTAAGCACATTCTTTTCCCCAAATTGACTCCCTCGTGTCAAGGACACACCAAAGTACTTTTACTAGTCAATGGCTCTGTGACTACAGGTTTTCAATTTTGAAACTGAGAACTACCACTAAGATGCACTGACTAATGGGGCTCCCTTCAGTAAATCTTATTTATTTATTTATTTATTTATTTATTGTTTGAGACAGAACCTCAAGCTGTCGCCCTGGGTAGAGTGCCGTGGCATCATAGCTCACAGCAACCTCCAACTCACGGGCTTAAGTAATTCTCTTGCCTCAGCCTCCCAGGTAGCTGGGACTACAGGCACCCACCACAATACCTGGCTATTTTTTTGTTGTAATTGTCATTGTTGTTTGGCACATCAGGGCTGGATTCGAACTGCCAGTTCTGGTGTATGTGGCTGGCGCCTTAGCTGCTTGAGCTATGAGCCTATTTTTTTTTTTTTGAGACGGAGTCTCACTGTGTTACCCTTGGGAGAGTGGTATGGAGTCACAGCTCATGGCAACCTCAAATTTTTGGGCTTAAGCAATTCTCTTGCCTCAGCCTCCCAAGTAGCTGGGACTAAAAGCTGCCGCCACAATGCTCAGCTGTTTTTTTTGTTGTACTTGTCATTGTTGTTTAACAAGCCCAGGCCAGGTTCAAACCCACCAGTCTCAGTGTATATGGCTGGTGTCCTAACCACTGAGCTACGGACACTGAGCCACTACTCTCCTTTAAAGGTCAAGTAAGGCCAGGCCAGGCGGCTCAGGCCTGTAATCTAGCACTCTGGGACGGAAGCGGGTAGATCACTTGAGGTCAGGAGTTTGAGACCAGCATAAGCAAGAGCAAGACCCCGCCTCTAAAAGTAGCCAGGCGTTATGACAGTAGTTCCAGCTACTTGGGAGACTGAGGCAAGAGGGTAGCTTGAACCCAAGAGTTTAAAGTTGCTATGAGCTATGATGATGCCACAGCACTTTGCCCAGGGCAAAAGAGTAAGACTCTGTCTCAAAATATAAATAAAAGCCTTGTAAGCCAAATTGACACAAGGTTAAATGCCTTACCCAGATTCCTTTGAAAGACTTTAAGAATGCCAAAATGTGGATTTCATCAGACAATCCCAATGGATGCCAATTCAGCCCGGCTACTACATCATCTCCTCCTTCACTGCCCATGAGAAGTAAAACACCATTCTGAACACAGCCTACACATGAGTTGCAAAATATACCAGCAGAAGAAAAGTGCTTATTTTCTCTACAGGAAAGGTCGGGCAAGCCCACCAAAATTGCTGTTGCTCCTGGTCGGTTGGGTGCAGCATCTGTCTCTGCTGGGAAAATGTAGCTCCCTTTCCATGACTGCCATGTCCCATCAGGCATAGTCAGAAGCTTGAGGAAAGTCCTGTTCGCCCCAAAATTGCAGCACAGGCAATGGCACCAACTGATTGTGGGAGATAAACCCCAAATTCAGTTGCAAAAAATACCTTTAAACTTACAGCAAATTGAAAGGAAAAATTGTTTCAGAAGTATTTTTTTAATGAGATAAAAGCTGATGTTTTGAAAACTTCACTAGTTTAATTAGTTATGAATATCTAAAAATAATTATTATAATTAGTTGTTGCTATACAAAGGATTACACAATTAAAGAAAACATGTTTGTTACAGTAATATAACAAAGAATAAGTCTACCTTGAATAAAGCATAAAATTAGCATCTTCTCAATTACACATTTCAACCAATTAATTTTAAAGTTAGGAAGGATACCCCTATCCTCAAAATGAACTTTTTTTTTTTTTGAGACAGAGTCTCACCTTGTTACCCTTGGTAGAGTGCCTAGTATCACAGCTCACAGCAACCTCAGACTCCTAGCCTCAAATGATTCTCTTGCTTTAGCCTCCCAAGTAGCTGGGTCTATAGGCATCTGCCACAAGGCCTGGCTATTTTTTTTTTTTTCCTTAGAGACAGGGTCTCGCTCTTGCTCAGGCTAGTCTTGAACTCCTGACCTTGAGCAATCACTGGTTCTGGCCTCCCAGAGTGCTGGGATCACAGGCGAGAGCCACCTCACACGACCTATTTGGACTTTTTTTTTTTTTTTTTTTTTTGAGACAAAGTCTCAAGCTGTTGCCCTGGGTAGGGTACTGTGGCATCACAGCTCACAGTAACCTCAAACTCTTCGGCTTAAGCGATTCTCTTGCCTCAACCTTCTAAGTAGCTGGGACTATAAGCACCCGACACAATGCCCGGCTACTTTTTTTTTTTTTTCTTGCAGTTGTCATTGTTGTTTTAGCTGGCCAGGCTGGGTTTGAACCTGCCAGCATCGGTGTATGTGGCTGGCGCCATACCCACTGAGCTATGGATGCCGCCCCTATTTGGACTTCTTTTTATAATGCTTTTTATTTATTTATTTTTTTTAATTTTTTTTTTTTTTGCAGTTTATGGCTGGGGCTGGGTTTGAACCCACCACCTCCAGCATATGGGGCCAGCGTCCCACTCCTTTGAGCCATAGGCACCGCCCTGGACTTTTTTTTTTTTTTTTCTTTCAACTCTTTCCAGACCCAAACTATAATGGATACAAAACATGCAGCCATTTTAAATTATTTTCCAAGAATATTCTGAGATATAAAAAATGTGCTTACATAGATTGTCATGTTTAAAAAAGCAGGTTTCAAAGCAGCTTATAATTAATCTTACAAAAGAATAACCATATATCCATATAAATGAATAGAAAATGCATCTGAAAGTAAACACCTGAACATTTTAACAGCAGTTTTTTCTCTGAGTGGTAGAATTACGAATGATTTTTATTTTCTTCTTTATACTTTTAAGAATTTTCAAAGGTTCTAAAACATATCATAAGGATATATTTTTTAAAGAACTGAATATAAACTGATCCTTCCCTGTGTTTTGTAATAGGATGCAGAATATGGCTTTGGGAATAGTGGTAGGCTATTCTGTATCCACATTGTATATGGAAATCTCAGAGATTTCTCAGAGATACACATATTAAACAGCACATCAAGCCTCAATGATCTGATGGTGGACATTAAAGGAAGTTCAGAGGGGTACCATATATAACATATTGAAATATGGAGCCTCCAGGGAGAGGGCTCAGACTCATTACAACACACAGCTATTATCCACATTTTATCTCCACTAAACTGACATTAAAACAGCGAGGGGAGGGTGGGTAGCACTCAAACATCTGTGACATCTCATTATGGAAGAAGAGTATTTCCAGGAATTCTAATTCTCAATTACAGCTTTCAAATTGAGAAAACAGCAGAAAACAAATTAAAAAGAAGAGTACACATGTCACAATTCAGTAATTGCTAAAATCAACTAGGAATCACTTTCTATTTCACAATGGGTGTTACTAAAACCTCAGAAAATCCCCACAATTAGGAAAGAGAAGTCAGAAAAAAGTTTAATGCTGAGATGCTATTCTCAATGCTATCCTCTACCCTACCCCATGCCATCCTCACACATCAGGAGAAACAACAGGGTCGAGGACACGTATTTATTTGCAGATATCGAAAAGAAATCTTAGCTGCTCAAGCTAACAAAATCACTGCCCGGAGTTTCACATTAATGGTCATATGATCCTCCAACGGCTGTTTCTCAGACCCTATCTTCCTTTGACAGTCCCTTCTTTCATAAAGCCAAGGGATCATCAAAACAATGTAAACTAACCAAGCTCCTTTACTTTTTAAAAGATGGAACCTCTTCACAGAACAAAACAGGACTTTGAAAGAAATATTTCAGGAAAAAGACAAGGCAGGGAGTTTCAGGAAAATGTCTGATAAAATTCCATTGCTTTTCCAAAACAACACAGTTTCCCAAGCCCCAAACACAAAAGCAGAGCAGAAAATAAAACTATGTTCTTCAGTTACATTATTCCTGAGGGAAACACGCTTTCACTTGCTATCCGTGAGTGGCAAGTAAAAATACATTCTCTACAGGGTTATTTCATTTACAAAAAGAAAAAAAAAGAATAGTTCCAGAAAGTCTTAGCACAAATACAGAACCTACAGAAATACACAGCTTCATTAGAAAAGTCTACCCGCTTTAAATAAATAGCTAACTGAAAAGATTTTCAACAATGAAACAACAATGGAAAAAGATCCATAACAAAGGAGCATTAGTCAGTGTAACCAAAGAATACAAAAGGACATCCCAGCAGCATAAAGGTTGTAGAGGAGAGAAAAAAAGTACTGCTAAAATACTGAATAAGATTCTTATCTATTAGTATAAATATGAAGGAGGCAAACACACCTTTCTTGTGGGCTGCCTAAAAAGGCAGCTTCTCCGTACTTCTGACTTCCAACATCCTGTCCATGACTAGAGTCTAGGAAAAGTAATATATGACCTCAGTAATGCTGGCCTGGCCTGCACCCAAGTCAGTGACTTCAACTGCTGCACATTAATAACAAAAGCCGTCCAGAGTGGACATGCACTGTGAGTGGAAGAGCTGAAGACTCGGGGGCAGGCTTCTCGGAGCAAAGCTAACTCCTGTTAAAGAAAGCGGCCAAGGACTGTTCAGATGCAAGAGCTTCCTCAATTGAAAATTACCAGTTGTCATCATTGCACACAATTTTTAAAAAGCAGTCCGCATTGCACTTTAACAATAAAATGATCCTCTCCATACCAGAAAGCACACACCAAGATGTGCTGCACACCAGGGACTCCTCTAAGCACTTTACGCAAATTAATGCGCTCAATCTCCAGCAACCCAGTTGGGCAGACGCCTCTGTTAAACAGATAAGAAAATCGATCTAAAAGTAAGAGACACTTCAAGATCACAGGGAGTTAGTAGACCTGAACACAGGCGCGTGGGCTCCAGGGGCCAGGAGCTGAACCAGCACAGCAGGCCACAGCACAGTGAATCCTCCTAGAACCTACTGCCTGTCTGCCCAACACCCCAAGAAGGCGCAGCCTTGCACCTCTCAGGGCTATGGTTCTGGGCCTGCATTGTGGCTGCTCCTTGGATTTGAGGAGAAAGGCAAGAAGCTCACTTTCACTGAGGACCTACTTCATGTCAGCCCCTTCAGAAAAAACAGATGCTCTCATCTATCATATGATATAAACATTAATACCATTATTCCTCTATTACAGGTGAAAACCAGATTCTGACAGGTTCAGTAACTTGCTTAACACTGGTGGGAGGCAATGTTGGCATCTGAACCTGATCTGTTTGTATGTGGCTTGTATTCCTGCCACTACAGAAAGTCCTACCCTCAGCCACAGATTCTTATGACTTATCCAACAGCCAGAGATGACCTACCATATTTTAACCAATTATTTTCCAAGTGAATCCTGGTTAGACTATTGGGAAGAACATGGAGAAGAAGGGAAGACAGGTCAGGAAAATTCCAGCAAAACAGCAAAACAAACAAACAACAACAACAACAAAAAAAAAAACCCAACCATTCTCAGACCATAGGAAATTCCCACAATTAGTTAACAGAAAGCATATCTAGTATGCATATACTCAGCATTGCTGCAGAGAACTACAGACTGTAAATATGCAAACTCTATTTCTGGTATACGTAAACTACTAAACATCTGCAAATCGTGTTACATTTTAAATGCACTAGTGGAACTCACTACTAAAAAGAAGTCTGTGGTTAAATTCCTTTGTAAAGTCAAAAATTCTTTTATAATAATAATCCTCTAATTTACTAAGTCTTTGAATTTTCTTTCTTTTTCTTTTTTTTTAAGTCTTTGAATTTTCAAAAGCAGTTATATTCTATTTTAGGATAGACCTACTAGAGTATAAAATAATCCAAATTATTTTACATAAGTTTAAAATGTAGTTTTGCTTTAAAATTGTAGAAACAAACCATTATGTATTTCTAGTCTCTTTCTAGCCTGTGGTTCTATTAATTGCTAAGTTGACTGACACATCGGCATATAAATTAATTTGCTTTTACAGGCCAGCCAAGAATATCTTGAAATAGAAAGAATAGTAGGGAATCCCAAATCTGATGATTAAAAATCTTAAAAAGTATCATGAGACTCTGACTAAGAATTTACAAATAGGAGGGTTTCAAGAGTCAGTGTTCTTATTTTATTGATAAGAAAACTGAGGCCAAAGAGTTAAATGATCCTTTCTGAGTCTTAACTAGAGTCTAGAAGAAATTCAACAAAAGAAGCAAAACCAGGACCTGGTCTGCTACTCCTCAGTTCAATACATGGTCCAGAATGGGTTCCCTCTAATGATTTAACATTATAATATACTGTAAGCTCCAAAAGAGCAGGAACTGTGTGCATTTCTAGTCGTCTCCAGAGCGTCTGCAAATTGCCTTGTTTAATAAATATAACT
This sequence comes from Loris lydekkerianus, assembly GCA_963574355.1. Classification (NCBI taxonomy): domain Eukaryota; kingdom Metazoa; phylum Chordata; class Mammalia; order Primates; family Lorisidae; genus Loris; species Loris lydekkerianus. Next base: position 63,221 of record CAUYPK010093531.1, on the reverse strand, counting down.
AATTCTGCCTGTGGAGGGCAGGAGGGAATCAGAGGTGGCTGGTGTAACAGGCTACCTCCTACTTCATTTCTGTCTTTGCAGACTGTTAGGTCCTAGCAGGGGTCCTCAAACTGCGTCCTGCGGGCCACATGAGGCGTTGTGTTTGTTCCCATTTTGTTTTTTTACTTCAAAATAAGGTATGTGCAGCGTGCATAGGAAGTTGTTCATAGTTTTTTTTAAACTATAGTCCAGCCCTCCAGTGGGCTGAGGGACAGTGAACTGGCCCCCTGTTTAAAAAGTTTGAGGACCCCTGTGAGTCTCAGCATAGAGCTATACAAAATCAGTGCCTACCTTACACAGAGAACAGAGAGGGTGGCGAGATCCAGATGTTCTGTCTTAAGGAAGACCCATGAAAGAACTCAAACTGGAAGGCAGAAGACACTTGCAAATCAGTTAACCTACCCAACTTAAGATTTCTCCACTCCAAAATGAATAAATTGTACTTCCTGGATCTCTAAGTCTTCTTTCCACATTAAAAGTTATTATATTATCCTGTCTGATTTTTTTAAATTTATAACTTATACACGAAATTAACACTTTAATAAGTCCTTTTCCATTTTCCTCTTCGTTGCATATATATACAAGTGCCTAACCATCCTCCACCCCCCTCATAACGCAGGGAATGGGGAAGCTTTGGTCTCTAACTGCAACTGAGTCCCCCTTTTTTCCCCTCATACTATACTTCTCCCAGAAAAGTTCCTTGGGTTTGCCAGGATTAGGCTCAAAGCATTTCTGGTTTTACTCCTGGCATCAGGGAAGGTCTGTAATCACATCAAAAATACTGCTGGGAGTCTGTGTTCTCTTTAGGCAGGCTTTCTCTGTTTGACTCTAATGAGACCTTGAGCAGAAGAGCTGGTCAACTGCAGGACCTGGCCACGGGGAGCTGGTCTGAGGCCAGACACACAGGTCAAAGAGAGGCCAGGGCTTGGAGTGTGAGCCCTGGAGTATAACCTGAAACTTGAGAAGGTGATTAAGAAAGAGATACTCAGACAAGGAAAGCATGGGAGAAATTTGGAGAGTAGGAAGATAAGAACCAGAGAGGGGATATTTTACAAGATCCAATCAACTATCATGGTAAACAAAATGTTTCTGTCCTCTGTGAGAGTAAAAATAGCATGCACTTACTGTATTTGTAAGCTAAACAAGACTATGCTAATTGTTGAGCATAAAGTACCAAGAAAAAGAAAGGGCAGGACACAGAATTTTAATAATTTAGGGAAAAAACAGAAGGCATATTGTATACATGCACAGGACTTTACAGTTGACAAACCACCTTCATGTGCAAATTCCACTTTGATCCTCCCAACCGCTCATGACATTTGAAGACATTGAGGCTCAAGAGGGTGATTCACTTGTCCAAGATGCCCAAACTAATAAGCAGCAAATCTTCAGGGTCACTGGGGGTCTTCTACTACACTACCAAATCTCTTTAAAATTCATTTTCCTCAAAACCCACTTTTTAGGAGAAATAAAATTTATTCCTATTCAATTTTTAAATTTTGTAATTTTCTGTAATTCCTAGCATTGTCAATAAACAGGCTGTATGCATCATTGCCCCTTGTAGTGCATGTAATGTTAGTATAGGAGGGGTTAAATAATCTTTGAAGGCTAGTCTAGAAACTTTGTCACCCCCTATACCGTAATAGTTTATGAGAAGCTCTGTTCCAAGTTCCAATCAATTGACTTAAAAGGGATTGCTCAGAGCACATGAACATGGCTAAAAATAACCCCCACTACAAACTCAAGAAATTTCTTGGATTTCACTTTTCTTTTTCATTTCTTTTGAACATATACATAGAGCTTATTTTCACGGAGAAGCATATACAGTATGAAAAGCTAAGCATTCCAGTATAATAGAAGAAATTTCATAAAACTCCCACATATTTATGATGGTGGATTACACAAAGAAGTGGGAAAGTCCCCACTGCCCCAAAACTGTGCCAAGACATCTGACTTGCTCATATCTGCCAGAATTCAACTCAGAAACCATTTTTTTTTTTTTAGATAAATAGCATAATACTGCAATGATCCCAAAAGTTTAAAAAACAGACTTCTTGCCAGAATAATTAACTTCTTGAGGTCTTCCAAAAGATTTGTTCTGAGAAATATATACCCCTGCCAAGGGATTTCAAATTTCAAGCAGAGTGGCAGGTTTTCAGTTAGGAGTTGTCAACAAATCACCAACCATACACACATGGTTTAAAGAATTTTCATTGAAAATTGAGCTGTCAAATTCAAGATAAAAAACCCACCACCAACAACAAAAACCCAGCTTTTAAAGAAAGATAAATCAACGTATGGCTGTAATCACCGTGTCTGTTAAAGAAAATAGGTGACTAGAACACTGGGATAAACTCAACAAATTCTCCTGATGCTTTTCATGTTGCTTTACTTATTAAAAATAGATTTATCAACAACTTTTCAGAAATATTTTTGTTGAGTAAGATCAGGCATGACAATATTTAGCTTAAACCAAACCACACCAAAGAAAGGACCATCAGACTACATTTAAATATTAAATTATTAACTAAAATTTCTGAGGAAAAATCCCTCCGGTTTTACTCTACCTCCAAGAGCACGTATTGGGTGACCCGGTAGGTCAATATTCCACCGCTCTCTCTGTGCCCTCACTCAGGACAGTCCTTCTAGCAGAATCTTCGAAAAGACAGACTGAGAATGATAGGGATCAAAACAAAAGCAGTGTACATGCATGAGAAATTCTGAATTGCCTAATTTCAGTCTCGAAGCATCTCAGTCTGCCAATTCTCTATTATTTTTGATAAAGTACAACACAGACCTATTTAAAACTGTTTGTAATAAAAAGGTACAGCATGTGAGAACTAAATTATCTTGGTCATTGAGATAGTCTTAAAATAACCACAAGCAGCTAAGATTTAATTTGGTGTTCTTACCTTTATGTGAGAATTCTTAGTAAAATACAAAATGCCCTTATAAAACATAACCACCTACAGCAGAAATAACTCATCGGGTATTTTTCACTTATCATTATTTCTACTTTCTAGATATAAAAAAGTAATTTTTTGAAAAAGGAAAATTATTGTTAAACACTCTACTCTTTCTTGACATGTGTACTTAAAATAGCCTAATCTGAACCCCAGACAATCTAGGGGATTGTCTCAGAACGTCAGACACATTCTAGTGAGCTTATTTTACTCTTTTTAATCTGAAAAATGTTCAACATACATCTTAAAATTACTTTTTGTAGGTGCTGAACATTAGCTTTTCTGGGGTATAAATCAGTATACTCTCACCTATTTCTACAAGCTTATGCTTTTTTATTTTGAATTACTTGAAAGCATAGACATGTTCATGATCTGTAAGTAAACTTAAAGAACCCTATTATCCCAAAACTGTATTATCTCATATACTTGTATTTTTTTCTTTTTATATTCATCAATTCCCCTGAGTCATAGCATCTTCAGGGATAAAAGTCAGTGGGTAAAGAGTGCTACAGGATACAATATGCTCAATGATTTATAAGTCTCCTTCCAAAGTCAAATTTGTATTATTTGCTAATTTCTCTGGTCTGCATTTATCCCAGACATGAGCCCCTGTACAGTAATGGTTTTCAAATGGGGGCGGCTATTTTCCCCTCAGGAGGTGCTGGGCAATGTGGAATCAAGTTTCTATTATTTGCTAATTTCTCTGGCCTGCATTTAACTCAGACATGAACTCCTATACAGCAATGGTTTTCAAATAAACTATTTGAATAGTTTCAAAATAGATTCAAATAAACTATTTTGCCCCCAGGAGATGCTGGGCAATGTTTGGAGACACTGAGGATGGGGAGAACTACAGGATCTAGCAGGTAGAGACCAAGGACACTGCTAACCAAATATCTTGGACAGCCAGACCAAAATGTCAAGAGCACGGAGGTTGAGAAGTCCCACTGCAGAGTAACAAGCCTGGGAAACTAAATATTCAGAAAATTGTGCAGGCCATTTCCTAAAATATATCTGCTACTTTCATATTCCTAAGCCAGGCATCTTAAGAAACTTTTAACTCCTAAGGGGAAACAGAAAGTAACGGTGCTTATTCACAGCTCCCTTTCTTCCACTATCTCTCTCATTCTCTCATCCATACCGACTGAATGACCAATGGCAAGATGAATCAGTACCGTAATAGTTTCTACCTTTCAGGTTATTCCATCATCTAGTGAAGGAGACAGAAGGGTTTATCACCAGAATGGTAAGTGCTCAGAGCAGAAAGCAATGGTCTTACAAAAGCCCACAAGTTCTTTAGAAAGCATATTAGGTATCAAAACTGCATTTAAACAGCAGATACTACTAAAAAGTCTTTATTGGCATGTTTTTATTTTATTTATCTTTTATTTTTATTTTTTTTAAATCTGAGACAGAGTCTCACTCTGTCACCCTAGGTAGAGTGCTGTGGCATCATAGCTCACAGCAACCTCAATATCTTGGGGCTTAAGCGACCCCCTTGTCTCAGCCTCCCAAGTTGCTGGGAACTACAGATGCCCACCACAACACCCAGCTAGTTTTTCTATTTTTAGTAGAGATGGGAGTCTCACTCTTGCTCAGGTTGGTCTTGAACTCCAAAGTTCAAACAATCTACCTGCCTCAGCCTCCCTGGGAGCTAGGATTACATGCATGAGCCACCATGCCCAGCTTACTGATAAGTTTTAAAATAGGTCAATATAGCTAGAAAAGTTTGGTCACATTAAGAAAATATATTTTCAATTTACAAAAATGATGAAAGTTGTTCCTCAGTCATGAATCACCTCTATCCTTGTGAGGACATATACTATGTATAAACAAATGGTCCTCCAAGACGACTAACAGTATTCCAAGGACCACTGCATTTACTGGCCTTACAAGTCATTTTGGATTCTTTTTGTAGGGAAGGTGAGTAAGGGTGGCCCAGGTCACAGCAATGACTGCACTGTGGAAACCACTTGCTTTCTAGGGTACTCTGGCACATATCTAGGGGAGCTATCCAATTTTTCCTTCAAATCAAGACGCTTTTTGAAAGTAATTCTTCCAGGACAATGGTACAAACTAGGACAAGGGTTCAATTAGAGCCAGGGCTACTACTGCAGCACTTCAGAAGCAACCTCAGTTGGACAATGATGCCCATGTGAACCTTGTAATAGCTGCAGATTGTAAACACAAGTGTGACTACTTCTTTAATCAACTAAAAATCACCTATAGTCAAAAGGAAAGAAATGTGACACTCAGTATAAAATACACACAGAACATACTCAAGCAAATGCCAAGTCTAGAAAACATGAACATACTCTGTTTATGAATCTAAAGTATAAGATTCCCACAATAGTGTGCACCAGATGGGATTTTGTCTTTTCTCTGCAGCCCATGAAAAGCAAGAAAAAAATTGTTAAACAGATTCTTTTAACTTGGCTAATATATCCTCCAATCAGCATAAGAATACTTCTAATATTCGTAGGCAATATAAACCCTCAGTTACAAGACACTTGACCATATGGGTGTGGCATGTTTAACCACATTCTGGTCCACGGACACTCTTGTCCAGGCAGGAGACAGCTTAGTAACTCTTCCCTTCAGAGTCATACTGCCAGCAGCATTTGAGTGGAGGCAAAATGTTATACATTTAATCCATAAAATCCCATGAAACAGGACACCAAGCTCCTTGGTGAAGAAAAACATTTCCAGGAACAATAAAGTCAATGTTCTGCCTTGTCTTTACTCCAGTTCACAAATAAGGTGTGTAAAAACAAAGCAAAACAAACAAACAAAAACACTGTAGTTTTAAATAAAGCTTTGAAAATCAAAAATCAAACCAAAAATATGTACTAATGTTTTGGGCATATAACTAGACAGAGCCCAAGGCACAGCCAACAGCAGCAACCCTGGCAACATGGCCATCGTCCCCCTGTCTTTTAATCTTTATCAGTAGCAAGATAAAAATCCTGGGGAAGATGATGTAACTTTCACAAAAGTACGAAGGCAGAACTATTCACCTTCTACTTTACCTCAAGATTCTAGATTTGATCAAAGAAGGGACTTAAAACTGGAAAGGCAGCCCATCCTGAAAAATGAGGGAAAAGGCCATTTTAAATTTTAGCTTCAACTCATCATAGGGAACAAACAGAGCCACTTCTGGCAAGCTCTCTATGACAGGAGAGATTCCAGAAAAGAAGAAAGGGCAAAGAGTAAAAGGGTAAGCTGTACGTATCAGATCAAACAAAACTTGGTATCAGGTCAAACAAAATTCTACCTGGGTTTGTAAGGAGTTGGGGATGTGCAAGAGCAGCAATTGCTTATTTTATTTCTAATGTCATGTCAAATTATCCTAACACTTTTTGATAAGCTTAGTATCAGATGGAAATGCCATGAACAGAATGCAACTTTATTTTTCAAAAATGTTTGGGTAAAATGAAGAAATGTGAAATGGATGACATCCTTAAAGCTGTTCACAGTTATTTGAAATGTCATCCTAAAACAGGATTAATTATTGAGCTGCTATAATCTGAAGGAATGGTATGGTGCCACTATTTTTTTTAATTAAACAATTACAGTGATCACCTAGATGAACTTTGAGAATGCGTTCATAAATTTTGAAGATGATGTGAAGTTAGATGAAAGACAATATTCCAAAGGATCTTAACATAGAATACTGCACAGACAGTGATTAAGGTGACACCTTAATAGAGACAGATGTTGGGTACTATATTTAAGTATATATATAAATTATACAAACAGGAATTCTGGAAACCTGCCTTACCAGTACTCCAATAAGAGTCAGAAGTAGCATAACTGTTTATTAGGGGGAGGAAAAAAAGGCATCCAATCTAATCCTCAGATGTATTACCAAATTAAATAACCAGAGCAAGGAAAGAAAGTCTAACAGGCATTACTCAAGCTGAAACCACATCTAGAGAGAAGAGTTAAATTCTGGGAGCAGTATTTCATTTTTTTATTGTTGCAGTTTGGCCGGGGTTGGGTTCGAACTCACCACCCTCAATATATGGGGCCAGCACCCTACTCACCGAGCCACAGGCACCACCCTGGGAGCAGTATTTTAAGTGGAAATTAATTATCTGGAGAACAACCAGGAGAGTTAAGAGTATAGAAATCATACCAGATGAGAAACTGTTGACAAAACTGGAAACATTTGGCCTAGAGAACTCTACATGGAAATAGGATGTTTTTCTGCTATTTAAAAGGCTATAATGGGGCATGCCCTGAACAAGTTCCAATTTGTCAATGTCGCTCCAAAATGTAAATGTGATACCCCAAGAGCAGCTTGACACTAAGAAAGCAAACGTGACCTCTCTGATGTTGGGCATTCTATTCACAAAGCCTACAATGGAATTAAATTTGGCAACTGCATTACATAGTCTACTCATAATGACTTTATATCCAACTTAAACCACTGTTTTCTCTTGTGACCATGGTCAAATGCTCTTAATCTTGGCAGGGATCACATCATATTACATATTTGTTTGCTCAATGTCTGTCTCTACCCACTACAATGTAAGCTTCATGAGGGTAGAAGCTCTGTCTTGTTCACAGGTGATACACAGAACTGAGAACAAGTCATGGCCCATGAAAGGCATTCAATAAACATATGTTCAAGTGAACAATGGTTAAACAAACAACAACAACAAAGCCATAATGAAGACAAAAGACAAAGGGCAAGAGAGTAGCACAGCAGACAACTAGCAAGCACTGGAAGGCACATTTCAATGCAAGAAAAATCTTCCTAATAATTGTAGCTGTTCAATAGCAGAAGATTTTTTTTTTTTTTTTTTTTTTTGAGAGTTTCTCTTTGTCTCCCTTGGTAAAGCACCGTAGCATCACAGCTCATAGAAACCTCAAAACTCTTGGGCTCAAGCAATTCTCTTGCCTCACCCTCCCAAGTACCTGGGACTACAGGTCCCACCACAAGGCCCAGCTATTATTAGAGACAGGCTCTTGCTCTTGTTCAGGCTGGTCTCAAACCTGTGAGCTCGGACAATCTGCCTGCCTCGGCCTCCCAGAGTGCTAGGACTACAGGAGTGAGCCACCACTCCAAGCCTGAGAAGATTTTTCTTGAAGTAAGATTTGTTCTCAGGCTGGGTCACACCTGTGATCCCAGCACTCGGGAGGCCCAAGGCGGGTGGATTGCCTGAGCTCACAGGTTCAAGACCAGCCTGAGCCAGAGTGAGACCTCATCTCTAAAAATAGCTGGGCGCTGTGCCAGGCACCTGTAGATCCAGCTACTCGGGAGGCTGAGGCAAGAGAATCACTTGAGAGCAGCACCTGTGGCTCAGTGAGTAGTGCGCTGGCCCCATACATTGAGGGTGGCAGGTTCGAACCCGACTCCAGCCAAACTGCAACAAAAAAATAGCTGGGCGCTGTGGTGGGTGCCTGTAGTCCCAGCTACTTGGGAGGCTGAGGCAAGAGAATCGCCTAAGCCCAGGAGTTGGAGGTCGCTGTGAGCTGTGATGTCACGGCACTCTACCCAGGGCAATAAGTGAGACTCTGTTTCCAGAAAAAAACCAAAGATTTGTTCTTCATAACTGATTAAACTACATGTTGCATGAACCTAAGTCTGTATTTTTTTTTTTTTTTTGGATGCTTGAACTGGGTAACCACAGTATTTTGGGAGTCAATGATTCTTCATAGAAATCACTTCCATAGTATCAATGGGGATGATAGAGATATTCCATACAACATCTGCACTGGACAATTTCCACCTAGTTCCAGATCCACACTCCATCTAGTTCTTCCCTGCTCTGAGCCTGAGGAGGCTGATGTGTTCGAGAACTAATGGACCCTTGTTCTCTGGCATTTGGTTGGGCTTAGCCAATGGAGAACACCTTTGCCCAGGGGGAGCTGAGTCTCCTAAGTATCTTCAGCAGATAGTCTCCCTTGACTGGAGACCTCAACTCCTGCAGGGCTGCCATTTCTACGAACCAAATCTCGTGCGGTTTGGTAAGATTCCCTCCTCTTTCCTCTGTAGGTGTAGGTACTAGCCTTTGCCCCACACTCTCTTACCTACCATTGTATTTTCACTATACTTTTTTGTTGTCTTTTTATGAAACGATCCTTCAATTATCTAATTCAAGTGTGCTGTCTGCCTCCCATCAGGTCACTTACCAAGGCAAAACTAAGGAAGTGGGTATTCATCCAGTTTCTGTTTGAACATTTATAGGGACAGGGACAAAATACAGTAGGTTTTGGAGAGCTCTAATTGTTAGACATACCTTCTTTATAGCCTGCCAACTCTATAACCCTTACTCATTAGTTTTAGTGCCTGCTATAGGAATAAAACCAGGCCTTCTACTTATTTGAAACGGGTTTTCAAAACAGTCATGACCAGGGGTCCTCAAACTGCAGCCCATGGGCCACATGAGGCTGTGTGATTGTATTTGTTCCTGTTTAATTTTTTTACTTCAAAATAAGGTATGTGCAGTGTACATAGGAATTTGTTCATAGGTTGTTTTTTTTAAAACTATAGTCCGGCCCTCCAACGGTCTGAGGGACAGTGAATTGGCCCCCTGTTTAAAAAGTTGGAGGACGCCTGGTCATGACAATGGAGAAACATGTAGTATGCACAGGTCACAACGGATGAGTGTTGTGTCTCCACACAGCTGCACAAGCAGCCTGACTTCCTGTGCATCCTGTAAGAGCAGCTTCCCAGTTTAGCAAGCCGGCTGGCTTCACAGCCAATCATTCCCTCAGAAACAGGAAGCAATGACAGGTTATCATGCAACAATATCAGGTCTGGGTACCAACAGCAGTTATCAGGAAATCGTGTATACAGTGTATTCCTTCTCCAGATATGAGTTTGTGAAAAAGCAAATACAACCAAACTTCTATTTTTTCATCTTTTATTGCTGAGGCTGACCCTCTATGGGAATTATTAGAGCAACAGAATATTTTCACCCTGTACTGATTTTTATCTTACAAAGAGTACAGCAAATGGAAAAATATTCTCTTTTCTCATTTCAGAGAGAATGATACAAAATGAATTAAAATGTTTGCTAAGAGTTGGTATTTCTTTATATGGCCCAGTGTCATAGCAAGCATCAAGAAAGGTAATGTAAAAATTCACATAAAATTAGATGAATTTAGACAAAGGAAAACAAACGTAACTTTAGAAGCATTATAACCAAAGAGAAAAAACTACAAAGAAAAATATCCACAGGAATCTATGCCAAGAACAATTATTCGTGTATTTTAATTAAAATTTTTAAATTGCATATATTTATAGAAATTAGGCATATGTGTAGCAACCTGGAAGGATGGGAATGTGGAAAATAAAAATGAAATTCACAAAGGTTTTATAATTCCTACTGCAACAAGTTTTCAAACTGTTCAAACATCTTAAGTTTTAGTTTAGACCATAACCAGCGTCATCTACTCCACATACAGCACAGTTCAAGAAAACTGACAAGGGGCTGGGCACCATGGCTCATGCCTATAATCCTAGCACTCTGAGAGGCCGAGGCGGGTAGATTACTTGAGCTCACAAGTTTGGGACCAACCTGAGCCAGAGCAAGACTTCATTTCTAAAAATAGCACGGCATTGTGGCAGGCTCCTATAGTTCCAGCTACTTGGGAGGCTGAGGCAAGAAGATCACTTGAGTCCAGGATTTTGAGGTTGCTGTGAGCTGCGAGATCAGAGCACTCTACTGAGGATGACAAAATGAGACTCTGTCTAAAAAAAAAAAAAACAAAAAAAGAAAAAAAAAAGGAAGATAGAAAGAAGAAAGAAAACTGACAAGTACTATGAGGTAAACAGAAAGAGAAATCCAAGAGCCTGGTACTTACTTCTTCCAATACTGGGCTGCTGTTGTACCCACGGCTCCCTTTTTCTGATCTTTCACCACATAAAATAATCATTACAAGACAACAAGATTTTTTTGCCATCTAGATAGGAACTCCTATTGATTCTCTTTTTCTCCAAAAAACATGACCTATCAGTAACATATTTTTTTTCCCTTTCAAAGGCCTATGGATGTTTGGCACCTGTGGCTCAAGCGGCTAAGGCGCAAGCCACATACATCTGAGCTTGCGGGTTCGAATCCAGCCTGGGCCCGCCAAACAACAATGACAGCTGCAACTAAAAAACAGCCCGGCATTATGGCAGGCACCTGTGGTCTCAGCTACTTGGGAGGCAGAGGCAGGAGACTCGTTTGAGCCCAGGAGTTGGAGGTTGCTGTGAGCTGTGATGCCACAGCACTCTATCCAGGGCAACAGCTTGAGGCTGTCTCAAAAAAATAAATAAATAATTTAAACCAAAGGCCTGTGGATATAGCTAAAACACTAACACTAAGCCACAATCTAAGTCCTTTCCACCCTATACCTGAGAAAAGTGCCCTATGGGAGGAAGCTCCATGATTTACACTTAAAGACCCTCATCAACGGGTACTGGGGTAATTTCAGCACTCTTGGTGGCTGGGGCCAGAGGATCTCTGATCTGTTGAGGTTCCAGATCAGCCTGGGCAATATAGCCAGACAAAAATTTTAAAAAACTAGCCAGGCCTGGTGGCATACCTATAGTCATTTTTGGGGGGATGAGGCAGAAGGAGCGCTTGAATACAGGAGTTAGAGGCTACAGTGAGCTATGATGGCGCCACTACACTCCAGGCTAGGCAACAGAGCAAGACTCTAACTCTTAAAAAAAAAAGCCTTTATCCTATTTTGCAGGTACCCTCTATATATTCTCCTCATTTGGCTTCTAAATGTAAGTAAACACAGAATTTCATTTCCAGAGGCAATGAATTTCTCCAGCAGTGCTACCAGATATCAGGTCTAGTTAGACACACATTTACTGAGTTCCAAATATGTGTCAGATATGAGGTTATTGAACTAACAGTGCAAAGATAGGTTTTTCACAAAAAATGTAGGTATCTTCCTTAATTCCTTACGACACAGAATAGACTAGAAATGATAACTACTGTATCACCCTATGTTACGGCTTGGGTGATCTCCAATAATCTCACTCATTAACTGAAAACCATTTATTAATTACTGGCTGTTTGTGAGGCTACTTCTGATAGCATCAGAAATACCTCTGTTTCATGGATTAGAATCCGAAATGACAGACAAGTATATATGAATAACCAAAAGCCCTGGCCATGGACAAAATACCATTAGAATTTGAAGAAAAGGAGATTACTTATTACTCAATGAATCAAGAAGGGAAAAGTTAGAAAAAGAGTAGCATTTGAGATACTCCCCAAAGAAGGAAATAACAGATGAAAGACGCAGCCATGAAAGGCATGAGATGTAGACAGAGAGTGGTAAGAAAAACAAGCCTGAGGGCGGCACCTGTGGCTCAAAGGAGTAGGGCACCGGCCCCATATGCAAAAGGTGGCGGGTACAAACCCAGCCCTGGCCAAAAAAAAAAAAAAAAAAAAAAAAGAGCCTAAGAAAATGACAGGGGACCTTGAAGATGAGATTTTCTTTCTTTTTTCTGTTTTTGAGACACAGTCTCACTTTTACCCTTGGTACCGAGTGCTGTGCCATCATAGCTCACAGCAACCTCAAACTCTTGGACTCAAACAATTCTCTTGCATCAGCCTCCCAAGTAGCTGGGACTATAGGCACCCACCACAATGTGTGGATATTTTTAGAGATGGGTCTCTCTCTTGCTCAGGCTGGTCTCGAAACTGCAAGCTCAGCAATCCAACTGCCTCAGCCACCCAGTGCTAGGACTGCAGGTGTGAGCCACCATGCCCAGCCTTAAAGATGAGACTTTCGAACCCGTCAGCTCAGGTGTATGTGGCTGGCGCCTTAGCCACTTTAGCTACAGGCACCGAGCCGAAGATGAGATTTTCGATTCAAAAATGAGTTTAATCCATTTTGGATGAACAACTTATGATACAGCCGAACAATGAGATATTCTTCAGAATAATAAGAACTGAAGTTGGGATATATGCTACAACATAGATGATCCTTAAAAAAATTATGCCAACTGAAAAAAAGCTAGACACAAAAGGCCATGTAATAAACAATTCCATGATATAAAATGTCCAGACTAGGCAAAGCCATAGAAACACAAAGTATTATAGATTAGCAGTCACCTAAGGCTGGTGACAGGTGAGTCAGGGAAGTGACTGCTACCAAGTACAGGGTTTCTTTCTCTAAGGCCATAAGAAAAAGACCAGAGATTTTTCAGATGCCAGAATTCGTTTTGTGCTGTATGTTTTTATATGTTTTTAACTAATATGCCGTAGTCTGATATTAGCATTTAATTTATTCTGTCTTCCTCTGAGAAAGACCCAAAGACTTTAGAAAGCTAAGTTTTCCTTTCTGAATCATATTTACCATAAATTTCTGATCTTGTGCTTTGACCTTATACAAAACTCAAGTTTAAGGAAAACTTAACTCATCACAAATAAAAATCTAGCTTAATTAAATGTTCACTTTAAGGAAAAAAGCAAAGAAGAATGAAAAAGATAATACGATTGCACAGAAAAGGACAAAAATCTAAGCAATTTGGTACCATCTACACATAATTAAGGAACAAATGTTTCCCAACACATAGATCTGTGGATTCTGAGTCAACTGTCTAAACATGTTTACTTTCTTTGCCATAAACTTAACTTACTTATTGTGTACCTATTTTGTGCCAGTTCTCAAGAAAGCATTTATCTCATTTTAAATTTGGTTCATTACCTTGTAATGACATGATTTTCTCCTAAATTGGAAACTTTACTTACAATCGTCCAACACACTGTGGAAGTGCCTCTACTTTTAATTTCTGTTAACGGTGGAATAGTTAGTATTTATTAAACCAAGGTAGTATGCATCTGGTTTGTTTTAATAATTCAAGATTCTTGCCAACTCTAGCTAATGGTCTCTTTTTTGTTAATAAAAACACTGCTATGCCTGAGCTGATGGGATGGAATCCAGCCCAGGCCCGCCAAACAACAATGACGGCTGCAACCAAAAAATAGCCAGGTGTTGTGGCAGGCACCTGTAGTCCCAGCTACTTGGGAGGCGGAGGCAGGAGAATCCCTTGGGCCCAAGAGTTGGAGGTTGCTGTGATGCTACTGCACTCTACCCAGGGCAACAGCTTGAGGCTCTATCTCAAAAAAAAAAAAAAAAAAGAAAAAATTGGAGGTTGTTGTGAGCTGTGATGCAATAGCACTCTACCCAGGGCAAATAGCTTGAGGCTCTGTCTCAAAAAAAAAAAAAAAAAAAAAAAAAAATGGCATGGCACCTGTAGCTCAAGCAGCTAAGGTACCAGCCACATACACCAGAGCTGGCAGGTTGGAATCCAGGCTGGGGCTGCCAAACAACAATGACAACTACAACCAAAATATAGCCGGGCCTTGTGGCGGGTGCTTGTAGTCCCAGTTACTTGGGAGGCTGAGGCAAGAGAATTGCTTAAGCCCAGGAGTTGGAGTTTGCTGTGAGCTGTGATGCCACAGTACTCTACTCAGGGTAACAGCTTGAGGCTCTGTTTCCAAAAAAACAAAAACAAAAAAACACTGCTATGTGTACCTGCATGAGTTATCACTCTGTAATAAACTGAACAGCACAGAGTTCTTACAGGATCACAAAAGCAAATTACTGAATAATTTACAGATTATTCTGTCACTAAAACTGAACTCAAATGTGGGTTTTCAATTTTCCATAATTATGGGGATCAGATTCTGGCTAAAAATTGATTTTTACATTAAATAAAACTGATAAAATGATGAATGAGAAACTGGTAAGACAATGAAATGTGTAATCTATTAGTAGTTATTGTAGAGAAGAAAAAGAATACTATAAAATTCTAGTTTAAATATTGTTTCAAGGATTACCTTATATACACTCTAATCAGTAAATGGAACTGTAGAAGTTAGAAGTAACTGTTTCTGTGTCCTGGGAGGAAGCAGTCATTAAATTCACCTGCCAGAAATAGTTAATATAATACCTGAATTAAAGACTTCAATTAAAAATATAAGAGAGATACCAATAAAGAGATTTATGGTTCAAAATAGATTTGAAACTACTATTTCAAAGCCACAATTCTTTTTTTTTTTTTTTTTTGAGGGGGGGTGCGGGGGAACAGTCTCAAGCTGTTGCCCTGGGTAGAGTACTGTGGCATCACAGCAACCTCCAACTCCTGGGCTTACACGATTCTCTTGCCTCAGCCTTCCAAGTAGCTAGGACTATAGGCACCTACCACAACGCGCAGCTATTTTTTGGTTGCAGTTATCATTGTTTGGCAGGCCTGAGCTGGATTCGAACCCACCAGTCAGTCCTGGTGTATGTGGCTAGCACCTTAGCCACTTGAGCTACAAGCACTGAGCCTAGAAGTCACAATTCTTAAAGTGCAAAGAAGGTTTATGTTTTACTCCAGAGAGTTCTAAATGTATTTTATAAATACCTGCAATTATTTTTTTACATAAATATACAGATTTCCCACATTCCGGCACCCCAAAACTAGGTTTTGTTCATCGAGTATTCATTAAGATACAAGGGGTAAATGATCTGGGAAAAGAAATATACATCACTGAAATACTTAACACTTTACCTGAAAAAAATAGTGTGTTGTGTGTACATGTATATATGAATAATGGTGGCAGTGAGTAAACAACATATACTTGCTATAAAAATATGAAAAGTACAGAAAATCTTTTAGGAAAAACCAAACAAAAATATCTGTAATCAATACTCATCTCTATTATCCTTTAGGAATACTTAAAACTTTCAAAGTCAAATTTCTTTTTTTTTTTTTTTTTTTTTTAAAGAGACAGAGTCTCACTTTGTTGCCCTTGGTAGAGTGCCACAGCAACTTCAAACTCTTGGGCTCAACCAATTTTCTTGCCTCAACCTCCCAAGTAGTTGGGACTACAGGTGCCCACCACAATGCCTGGCTATTTTTTTCGAGATGGGATCTCGCTCTGGCTTAGGCTGGTCTCGAACCTGTGAGCTCTGGCAATCCACGGGCCTTGGCCTCCCAAAGTGCTAGGATTACAGGCGTGAGCCACCACACCCAGGCTCTATCATTCTATTTTTATACCAATTCCATGATGTGTGTAACTCTACTCTTTTTATGATAAAAGCTAGAATAGAAACAAGTGGTTTCTTCAGAAAATTTTCATTCTTACTAATAAAGACATATTTAGAATTAAATTAAGACTATAAAGGTAAGGTTACTATTACTGTTATTCATGAATGTCAATAACCTTTCTATATCATTATCTAAAACTACATTTGACAACAGAACTATATAGGAAAAGGAAAATGGGTAAATGAATAGAGCGATTCAATGACAGAATTACTGAATTTCAGAGCTAGAAGTGACCTTAAGGGCTATATGAGTACAATTCATTTCTCGATTTAAAGAGAAACCTGACTATGGCCTTACTAGGATGTAGTCCCTATTTTATTCACGTTCAAATCCTTCATTCAAAGCTCTGTATGTGCCAGGCACTCTATAAATACATTTGAAATAAACTACCAATGTTTGTTGGATGAATGAAATTCATTTTAATGTAATGATTTATAATCTCAGAAGGAAAGACTTCTGGCTGTGGTCCTTTTCCAAAGAAACAGCTTATTGTTCATTTATATATTAATAAATGAGCCTGAATGAGAGAACATGTAATGGCAATCCCCAAGTAATGGAAAAGATGTAATCCAAAAGTTTGTATGTAAATACATTCACATGAACTCAATGCATTTTCCCATAGAAACAATGCTGTGCATTTATGGTTCACTTCTTTGGCCAGCCCAGGAAAGCTTCCTTAAGGTATACACTGTCCCAACAGGCACTAACCACCAAGGCAGAAAAATGCCTTGGGAGGAAATGTGTTTAGTACCCCACGGGAGGAGACATCTTCCTGCTGCTGCCCCACAGGCAGGCCCTTTCAAGATCAGAGATGGGGGGTATACTGGAGAGAGATCAAAACAAGGCAAAGGTGTCAAGAGCCGTAGAAAAAGAAATGACGGGGTGCCCCCTGGATTCCCTTTCCAGTCCTCATACATTCACCAAGCAAGCATATTTTGAGTGTCTTCTGTGTGTCAGGCACTGAGGGGACACAGCAGAGACCAACACAGACATGTTTTATCCTTCTGGAGCTAATCAGCTAATAGGAAAGACCCTGCAGGGTTAGAAAGGAAAAGAGGGGGTGAGGATGAATGGGGAGAGAATAGGGGCATGATCAGCAGCAAAGGGAAAAACAGTAGCGATATTAACTATCATTTCCCCTGCTTTTTCCTCTGTGTGCATCTATTTCATCATGGGCGTGAAAGGAGATGAGGAACAGAAACAACTAAAAAGCAGACACAGAGAGGGCTTTTATTTTCATTTCCACCCCTTTTTACAGATCTGGATGACAACTACCACAAGGAAGAAATGACTGGCATTGATGTGGGGTTGGGGGAGCGGACAAATTCTGAGGCTGTAGAAGGAAAGAAAAAGGTACGAGAGAGAAGAAATCCTGATCACCCCAGATCAAAGGAGAAACACTTCTGTGAGGAGGGCACAGAGGATGAGGTTACACCCAAGGCACCGCCACCATCACCATACACAGCCCTTCTGAGACAGCCTCTACCCTGGACATCCAAACTCCCATTTTAATAGACATTAAAATCTGTCTTTTTTTTTTTTTTTTTTTTTGAGCTAGAGTCTCAAGCTGTCACCCTGGGTAGAGTGCCACAGCATCATAACTCACAGCAACCTCCAACTCTTGGGCTCAAGAGATCCTCTTGCCTCATTTTTTTCTATTTTTAGTAGAGATGGGGTCTCGCTCTTGCTCAGGCTGGTCTTGAAACTGTGAACCCAAGCAATCCACCCGCTTCAGCCTCCCAGATTGCTAGGATTACAGGCGTGACCCACTGCGCCCAGCCAAAATCTGTCTTAAAAGAAAAAAAAAAAAAAAAAAAAAAAAAAATCTGGTCCAACCCATGTCCAATTTCTCCAATAATTTTCTATAACCTATTCAGGAATACCTTCCTGCCTAATTGAAATTAAAAATTTTAAGTCTATGTCTGTGTATTCGAAGTTATTTAAAGAGGGAGAATTAAATAACAAACTATAACCAGCTTAATATTAATCACTCACCCTTTCTGAAGTTTAACTACAATGAAGCTTTAAGGTGATATTAGGCTCTTTTAATTTTCAAAAGGAGAAATAGTGGTAAGTGGTAGGGAAATTTCACAAGGCCACAGGTGTAGGTGGGAAAATGGCAGATATAAAATAACAGACTGAGAGGTAACTAATCTAACCTGTTCTTGAGAGATGATCTGACAAAGCAACAGATATGACTCCAGGATGGGGTGTGGGAAACATAATAGTGCATCTCAATGCCTGAGTGCTTAAGTGTGGACCCAAAGACCACCAAAGCCAAAGCAGCATCAAGAAAAAAAGGAACTAAAAATTCAAAAACAAGATTGTTACGTGAACCTGAAAAAGTGCAGTTTCTATCACTGCACCTCATGGAAGATTTACAGAGAAGAGAAAGATTCAGACAATACAATTTCAAACAAAAAAAGGTCTCCATAACTTCCTGCTGAGACAGTCTACTCCAAGGACCTATTTTCTACATTATCCTATTTTGCTTTCTCTGGTTCCTGACCACATCCTCCTCCTTAAACTGTACTCTTTCTCTCCCAACAGGTCCCTATTCCAGTTCTCCTGTCAAGTAAAAACCACTCTGTAACTTAGGCTGGTTCCTTTCCAGGGTTCGTCACCTCTTCTCTTACTCAATGAGCTCCTCCCGCACCACCTAGTCAGTCGCCAGAGCACCCAGGGAGTCTCACCTTCTGTGACTCCTAAGTCTGTAGCTATGGCCCAGTCACCCACCTGGGCCTAGCGAGGTCTCACAAACTCATGACAAATTATGAGTAAAAAATTATTAAGGGAAATGATGCCAAAAGACCCTCCAAAATGTCTGGTTTAACACAGGGAGGTTATCTGTGCCTTTTGGCAAAGGAAAGCTGGCAGGATAGCAAGAACAGTGGTTTCGAAGCAGACCCAAACGTGGATTTGAAACTCAGCCCCGCCATATACCAGCTGTGTGTTTTGGGGAAGTTACTCCTTAACTGTAAAAAATGGAGGCAAAAATGGCTACTTTGCAAGATTGCTGTGTGGATTAGAGATAAAATTCAAAAGACAAAAAAGCATCCAGAACACAGCAGCTGTTCAACAACAACAGTATCTGCTCTTACGAGGTGAGGTCTACAGATGCTGCTATTACGAGAACATTGAGAAATTATGGGTTATAACATTTTTGTCATAACTATTACTTACTAGCAGACATATTATTTTAATACTGTAGTAAGGTAGTCATTGTTCTTATCTTTTATCCTTCCATGTCTGCCTCCAATGTGTCACGTACAGTGGATGTTTATAATTCCTTTCTTTTTTTTTTTTTTTTGCAGTTTTTGGCCAGAGCTGGGTTTGAACCCTGCGCCTCTAATATATGGGGCCAGCGCCATATATTAGTCCTTTGAGCCACAGGCACCACCCTGTTTATAATTCTTTTAGGTTGACCAGCATCTGAACTCTCCTTCCTAGACCAAGGGTACCAAAAAAAAAAAAAAAAAAACCATACATACTTTAAGAAAGGAAAAAACTGCATTAAATTTGTAATACTCAAGTCATATTGTAATTACAAGAGGTGCTCAGGGCAGCGCCTGTGACTCAGTGGGTAGGGCGCTGGCCCCATATACCCAGGGTGGCGGATTCGAACCCGGCCCCGGACAAACTGCAACAAAAATAGCTGGGCATTGTGGTGGGTGCCTGTAGTCCCAGCTACTTGAGAGGCTGAGGCAAGAAAATCGTCTAAGCCTGTGACACCACGGCACTCTACTGAGGGCGATAAAGTGAGATATGCTTAATGTGACTTGCACTCATCTTTTGTTACCAGTATAAACTGAATATTACAATTTTAATACAGTGTTTTCCCTTTCTTAAAATGTATCTTCATTTTTTAGCACTCTATTCGGAAAATCATTAACCATAACACTACAAAAGCCAAAAACTACAGATAATTGCTTCTCAACCACTCCTACAACCAGACTTCAGGAATATGATCAGACACTAGCTCTACCAAACCAACCAACCCAGGTTTTAAATCTCAAGCAGTCACAAGAAATGAGAACTGTATATAAACCTGGGTCAGAAACTGGGGCAGCAAAGCAGTTTCCAAAGGCCACAGTGGTGGCGTCCAGTGTCTAGTGTCGCTGGTACCAACAGTGTAAGACACAGGGTCTGCAGTCATGGCCCCTGAGACAGCAGCAAAGCTTCCTGGACTAGCTCAGCAGCATTGTTTCTGGAGGACAAGCTTCCAAGCTGGGTTCCCGGCTTTCCCAGGGAAACTATGGGCTACCTAATACCCTTGACAAACTTCCTTCCTGATTAAATAAGCCAGAGATTTCTGTTGCTTGCAACTGAGAATCCTGAGTGATATGCCAAGTCAGGTAAAATTTTATTGCTTTTGGTCAAAGGCCACGGTAACATTTACAAAGCAAACAAGAAAAGTGAGATCTTCCCAGAAAGTCAGGGAGTCAGAGTAAGTTGCTGAGCAAGAAGTTATTAGCATTTCTGATACTATTCCTTCTTCTTTTTTTTTTTTTTTTTTTTGAGACAGAGCCTCAAGCTGTTGCCCTGGGTAGAGTACTTTGGCATCACAGCGCACAGCAACCTTCAACTCCTGGGCTCAAGCGATTCTCCTGCCCCTGCCTCCCAAGTAGCTGGGACTACAGGTGCCCGCCACAATGCCCGGCTATTTTTTAGTTGCAGCCGTCATTGTTGTTTGGCGGGCTTGGGTTGGATTTGAACCCGCCAGTGGCTGGCGCCTTAGCCACTTGAGCCACAGGCACAGAGCCTCTAAAACTATTTCTTTAAGGGAATGATAGGATGTATGTACCTCATCATGCTGTTTTCATAGTGGTAATCTAAAATATGATTTATTTTAGTACCAGACTGAGAGATATAGCAAAGACTGGTATTAACCTAAAAAACGTAAGTAGGGCGGCGCCTTTGGCTCTAAGGAGTAGGGCAATGACCCCATATGCCAAGGTGGCGGGTTCAAACCCAGCCCTAGCCCCAGTCAGAAACTGCAAAAAACAAAAACAAAAAACATCCATAGTTAGATTCTTATATGTTTGAAATGTCTCATTACATAAGAAGCACCTCAATAAAAACTTCAATTTTTATCTCCCTGCTTTTTCTTTCCAAAAGAAAGGTGATGACATTCCATCAAGCTGACTCAGTCAGTAACATCACCTGTGTTATCCTGATAGAGAAATCTTAAAAAATATGCACCCTTGGAGAAAAGAACAGATAGGAATTTTTAAATGTAACTGAAACTGCAAATAGGCACTCATTTTAATTAGAATTGGCATTTCTCCTAGAATAATCTAACGTTAGTCACCTTAGATAATGCATTTGATTTACCCTGGTCACTATAACTAAATAGTATGAAAGTCCATATTAATTTTTTTCTTTTGACTTTTGCCAAACTTAAATACATTTTTTTTCAGTAAGAACCAAACTGCTATACAAGTCACATGAAAAATAAAACTTAGGCCCATTAAAAAAAAAAAAAAAAAAATCCTTTTTAATAGTAAGCAGTAGGATTCTGAGAAAAAATAAACTAACAATACTTCTTTTAGTATGATGGTAAGGGTTTGGGGAAAAAAAGAACTTACAGGAAAAAGGGTTTGTGCTGCCAGTTATTCATTCACTTTTTTGTGTTTTTTTTTGCTACTTTTGCAATGTCCAAGAAGAATTCCTTATCCCAAACCTAATTTTATTTTCCATTTTGTCCTTCAAAAGTTTCAATCTTCTAATTATAAAATGTAACAGTTAACCATTAAAAATATTCCATAAGTATAGTTTTTTAAATGTTAGTTTAAGCATTAAAAACAGAAAAAAAGTATTTTTGCTCTCAAAAAATAAAAGCAAATTTTATTTTATTTATTTATTTATTATTTTTTGAAACAGAGTCTCACTTTGTCACCCCTGCTAGTATGCCACGGCATCACAGCTCACAGCAACCTCAAACTTTTGAGTTTAAGTGGTCCCCTTGCCTCAGCATCCCAAGTAGCTGGGACTATAGACGCCTACCACAATGCCCGGCTATTTTGAGAGATGAGGTCTTGCTCTGGCTCAGGCTGGTCTCAAACCTATGAGCTCAAGCAATCCACCTGCCCTGGTCTCCCAAGTGCTGAGATAACAGGCACAAGCCACTATGCCCAGAAAAAGCAAATTTTAAACAGGATAAAAGTAAATAATAATAATAATCAGAAGAATGTAAACTGTTTGAAAATTTCCCAGTTCCTGAATTCTGATTTTTCAAATTAATGTGATCTATATGGAATTATTCTCTACCTCATTATTTCAGACTAGGTCACACAGTGGTGAATCTATATATACAAATGAAGATTCTGTCTTTATTAAGCCAGGATTCATCTGAAGTTAAATCATATACACAAGACTATGCAGTTTTATGTAACATTCATAAAAGAGCCATTTCCTCTTTTACTCTCTAAAATCATTATAAACCAAAGTTACTAAAAAATAAGCAGGCTGCAACTTGCCTGACCTGCAGAAATGAGAACCTCCTTTAGGATATTTAGAACTTTAGAGTGACTCATGAAAAAAGGTAGGTTGCTGTTCAATTTAGATCTTCTAAGTTAGGGTTCCCCATCTCAAGAATCCAGAACCCCAAGACTGAAGCAAGAAAAAGTGAGAGTCTTGAAGCAAGGCAAAGTGAGAGTCTGCACAGTGTAATATGATGGGGAAAGTCACCACCATCACTTTAGGTTTAACAACATCCTTTGGCACTGGGAACACCTACCAAATCTCAGAGAGGCCCAGGGTAGAGGGGAAAGGGACTCCAGGAAGGACTTCCACATCCACCAGCCAATCTCTAGCTGGCCTGATGATAAAGGAATATGAGAAAGACATGCTCACTGCTAACCTGGGCACACAGTCCTCCAGAGTGCTTACCTAGGGCACTCACACAAAGGATGAGGCACACCTTTCATAATGTCACACATTCAAGGGCAGTACATACTTTGGGAAACTCATTATCCCTACAAATGGGGGGAAACACAGTATTATGCAACCATTAGAAATGGTTATCACAAAGCACATGAAACATTAGAAATGGTTATCACAAAGCACATGAAACAAAGTCCATGTCTGGACTTCACTGTTTTCATGGCAAACAGAGATGAAATGGTTCTATAGGTGTTGTTGGTTGGTGTTGCCCACGAACAACTCACTAATGGACATAGTTATATACTTTGGGTAGCAGACATTTTCAGTGGCACACATGTCATGCTGGATGTCATCTGGAAAGGGGGTGGTCGCTGAACCAGGTGTTCCTATAGTTTCATGTTCATTTCCTGTTACTCAGAGAAAACAGAAATGGTCCCCAAGGAGGCCGACCATCAAGCACCTGACAGCTGGGGCCTTCTAATAGGTCACTCCTTAAGTACTGTTTAACTTCCACTGCCATTTAAAATGTTATCACACATTTACTCAGCTCTGCAGTTTATAACAAACCTACCAAACGGGAAGAGCCAGTCTGGATTATACAATATGTAAATAAGCCAGGGAGCTAGGGAGCAGGCTGAGAGGAGGACAAGTTGGAACAACAGCTCCGTGAGTTAAACCTTACTATACCTGAAGGCAGCTCTTCATTCACTTTTCTCCTCCTAGTGCTTTGTAACTAAAATATGGAGTCTGGAATAACCAATAAAAAAGTTGCATGTTTCTTACCAATGTGTAAGCCACCAAAATTAATTAAAAGGGACACACAAGTCAATATTTAAGTTTCATTTAGTTTTTTAAAAAAAATTTTGGTATCTCTATGAAATATTTGGGCCTAAAAATATTAATTCATTCTAAAGAGATTATTAGTAATTAGTATCTTCTTCCCACACACACACACACACACACACATGCTATCAGCTCAAATGTGGGCCCAGTGCCAGAATTCAAGTTTCTTGTTGTTTTATGACTTGAATAAATTGTTTTAGTTTCATGCATGAACTTGTTTGCAAAATACATTTTATATCCACCACCTTCAGAGATGCGGAAGGAGTAGTAAATAATGAAACTGGTAACATTCCATAAGTATTCCTATAACACAACAAACTGGCATGGTAGAGAAGTTCCATAAATGAAATACTTAATATTTTATAATATAAAAGGAAAATGCAGAAATGATAATCAAAGGTATTCATTAACCCACATTGCTTTGTAAAGATTACAATCACCTGTACATTTTTCTCTTGAACAAGTTGCTGCAAATCAATAGGAGAAAAAAAGAAAAAGCTATGAAAAATCAAAGCTGTGTTATACAATTAGTTAAAAGTAGATGGTGGTGGGCGGCACCTGTGTCTCAAGGAATAATACGCCAGCCCCATATACCGGAGGTGACAGGTTCATACCCAGCCCCGGCCAAAAACTGCAAAAATAAAACAAAATAAAAATAAAAAAGAAATAATAATAATAATAATAATAATAAAAGCATTAAAAAAAAAAAAAAGAGTAGATGTTGGTCATGTAAATACAAGAATCACACACAATCTTGATAAAATTACAAGTAAATCATTGATATTCAGCAAAAGAGAGATGAAATTTAATAACCTCAACCTAGAAATTTTAAAACATACATAGACACAATTGACAAATAAAACATAAATATATATACTCATAAAAATATCAGTTACAGGGACAGTACCTGTGGCTCAAAGGAGTAGGGCGCTGGCCCCATATGTCGGAGGTGGCAGGTTCAAACCCAGCCCCGGCCAAAAATTGCAAAAAAAAAAAAAAAAAAAAAAGAAGTTACAGATATAGGGCTTGGTTTAATGTACCACAGTTCTTCCCTGGAGTCTTAGTTTTCAAAAGTTGTTTTTTTAAAATAGCTATTTATAGAAAAAAACATGTTTCTCAAAATAGCTGCACCCTCCTTCTCTTCCACTAAAAAATAGCAATATTCAGGCAGCACCCTGCAGCTCAAAGGAGTAGGGTACTGGTCCCATATACCAGAGGTGGCGGGTTCAAACCCAGCACTGGCCCCCCCCAAAAAAAAAAAAAAAAAAAAAAAGCAATACTCAAATTTGTTCTTTCCTATTTTTTGATAACCCTTTCCTATTTGTAATTTAAGAATAATAAGTCCTGGGCGGTGCCTGTGGCCCAGTGGGTAGGGCGCCAGCCCCATATACCAAGGGTGGGGGGTTCGAACCTGGCCCCAGCCAAACTGCAACAAAAAATAGCCAGGCGTTGTGGTGAGCGCCTGTGGTCTCAGCTACTCAGGAGGCTGAGGCGAGATAATTGCCTAAGCCCAGGAGTCGGAGATTGCTGTGAGCTGTGACATTACAGCACTCTACCGAGGGCAATGGTGTGAGACTCTGTCTCTAAAAAAAAAAGTCCTAAAAACTATCTTTGAAGAGGGGAAGCTCTCAAGAAGGGAGAGGAAATCCTCTCCTGGCCAATTCCTGTAAGTGCACATTTAATATAATATTTCAAAATCTTTGCTAGGAGGGGTGAGAGTTGGTATCATCAGGCTATATCTTTCTACTCCAAAGGGCAAATAAGCATGAGCCAGAGTTGTAAACCGGCCCAGACTATGGAAACCACCACCTTGTGGTGAGCACCCATGGCTTCTGCAGATTCTAAATTCAAATGCCACCTCAGTACATTGTCATCCTGACCCAACCTACACCAGGATAGGTAAACAGGAAAAAAAATTAAGGTGAATGGTTTTTGAAAAAGTTCCCTGGTGATTCTGGCCTGTCTCTCAAAATGATAACTAGGCAACTAAGCATATCCTGTCTCTTCTACACACCCTTAAACTTCTGTATATCAAAATATCTGAGAACTCCTGGTTTCAACCGACTCCCACCCTTGACTAGTTTTGGAACCCAAAATTGTGGTTTCAGCCAGACAGGTGTCAATAGCAGACAAAAAAGTACTTCTGGACAGATAGATTCCAGGCCATAAAACTGGAACTTTGTAAAGACATCTCTATACTACACAGGCTGGCATCTTTATGATCTGCCCATCCACTAGGTAGGAGTTTACTCCACAGCACCCTAGTTAATCCTGTCTATCCTGTTCCAACCATTTGTGTTCATACCATAAGCTTGCAGAAGAAGTTCTCCGCTGGACTCACAAAAGAGCTTCAGGACTAATTCTACAATGACAAAAAACAGGCTGAACAGAAACTCAAACTCAAATCTGAGATATGTTCAAAGGTGCCTATTCTAAAAATATATTTTAAAGTGATGGGAATTTTCTGTTGTTGTTTTTTTTGTTTGTTTTTTTAAGTTTGGTTCTGAGGCCATTGGCTAGGAGGCTGAGGCAGCTGGATTACCTAAGCTCACCAGTTGGAGACCAGCCTGAGCTAGAGCGAGACCCCATCTCTAAAAACAGCCAGGTATTGTTTTGAGTGCTTGTAGTCCCAGCTACTCAGGAGGCTGAGGCAAGATAATCCCTTGAGCCCAAGAGTCTGAGGGTACTGTGAGCTATGACAACACAGCACTCTACAAAGGGTGACAAAGTGAGACTCTGTCTCAAAAAAAATAATAATTACAAAGTTCGGTTCTGGTAGGATGATAAAGGAAATATCCTAAGTAGTATCTTTAAAATCTTTTCCTTCCAAAAAGAAAAAATAAAAAGCTTACGGCTTTTAAAAATAAAAAGGTCAAAAATCTCCACACTCCTTTCAGAAATTCCCACTATTAGGTGAACACATGGCTCACACCTGTAATCCTAGCACTCTAGGAGGACAAGGCAGGTGGATTGCTTAAGCAATTGCTTAAGTTTAGGACCAGCCTGAGCAAAAAGCAAGACCTTATCTCTATTAAAAAGAGAAAAACTGAGACAACAGGATCTCTTAACCCCAAGAGTTGGAGGTTGCTGTGAGCTATGATGCACACTCTACCTAGGGTGACAGCTTGAGACTGTCTCAGAAAAATAAAAAAAGTAAATAAATTTTTAAAAAAACAAAAAACAAAAACAGAAATTCCCACTGTTTATTTAGCAGGCCTAATAGCCTAGTTTAGCTGGCAAATATTCAAATACAGTTATTCAAAATATGCTAATAAGCAACAGGGTACTTACATCACATAACTCCACCCTCCCTTTCTTTGTGTGAATTGAGCCTGTGCAGGTTAAAACAGGTGTGCCAAACACTTGCTAAGTGAGATTACTAAGTGCTGGCTGGACAAGCACCAATTTAAAATAAACATTTAAGAGGAAGGGCTTTACACAAATGTTATGTTAAATTTAAAAATGGGCAAAGATTTTCATTTTGATGTTCGAGTCACTCCCATTCCCAAATTCCTCTACTGGTGTGAAAACACAAGCATTAACATGTTCCATGTTCCAAGTACCCTAAAGATTCCAAGGTAATTTACAAGTACTCTTTTTAAAATTAATTCCCAGTGAAATATTTTTTATTCTACAAATGAAGAAATGGAAAGTAGTGGTTATGCACTATATAAACAGTGGAACCTAGAATCAAGAGTAAAATTCAGTTATTTTATCAGTTATTATGTCTTAGCACAGTATCAAGCATTTTTGTGGATATAATAAAATCACAAAAGAACTAGTTGCTCACCTTCAGTTTGTACATATTCTTAAAATTTCAATATTTCCCCCACAAAGTCAGACTAGCTTCACATTTTCATCTGTCTTTTTTCGTTGCCTCCCTCCCAAAAGGCATTAGCTTGTTTCTTCATCCACACAGACATTCCATTCATAGTCTGGATTTCAGAACTTGGGCCATGCAGCTTCATTCTCAGTAGAACAGAAAGCTCTGGTTCCAAAAACATCTCAACACCTCCCAGTCCCTAAATTAGTCCCCAAATCACCAGACCTTATGTAGGAAATCAGGATCCAGTATCTTAAACTTAAAAAAATTAAAGGGGGTTGGAAGGAGGGTATAAATGAGATTACATACTTATCCATGGTGACTCATTCTCATATGCTCAAGATTAAACAGAGGACTGAAATCTAGGATCAGGAAAGAATTTTTCCTCGGGGGAAGACAGGGGTATGGGATTTCCAAATGTGCACTAAAGTAGAATCATCTGTGTGGATCAGGTGAGCAAATCCCACATAATTAACTTCCTACTACTGTGAGGAGCAAACACAGGTGAGGCGCTTACCTTCCTGTAAGGTGTTTGTATAAAAACCCTTCTGACGTCTCCAACAATAAGGAGATGGAATGGAGGAGCAGTGGCACGCCCATGTGAACACACTTAGCACTGCTGAACTGTACTCTTCAAAAGGGTTAAGATGGTCAATTTTATACTATGTAGGGTTTTGTTTTTTGTTTTTGTTTTTTGGTTTTGTTTGGTATTTTGCCACAATTGAAAATAAAAAGAAGGAAGAAAAAAAGAAAGATTAGGATGAACTTTTCGATGGGACAGCTACAAGGCTCTTGCAATGCCCAAGGTTTGAATTTTAGAGACTACAGCCCCCACTGACAATGGAGGTGGATGTGACAGACTGGGAAAAGCTCTGGGTGGGAAAGAAAAAGCAGAAGCTGTGTCCTAGTCCTACCTCTGCATGCTGAAACCAGCTGGCCTTGGTCTCGGCATTTGTCCCAGCCCAAAATTCTCTAGGGCCTCATTTTAAGTAAGAACAGACAGTAGTAAAATTTTTTTCTCCTTCCATTATTTGGCGAAAAATTGACCTTTATCTTTCTTGATTGCTTCTATCCTTTAAGTGTTTCAATAAAAATCTCAAAGTTAAGAAAATGTACTCTGCTTTAGAAATACATGGTTTAGAAACACAACAGGCCTCTTCTGAAAACAGATATAAATGTTGTCAAGGCTAGAACTTACTTGAAAGATGAAAAATATTTCAATATCTATGTTCCAACTTCCCTCAGTGAAATCATAGGTTTCTCAGCATATAACTAATTTTTCCAACTTGGGGGAAAAAAACACATTGACTAAAAAAATTAGTATGCATAAAACCTACTATAAGAAAATATTTTTTAGTTGTTTAAGAATCATCGGCAAGGCAAGAGAATCACTTGAGCCCAAGTTTGAGGTTGCTGTGAGCTATGATGCCACAGCACTCTACCAACAGGTGACAAAGCAAGATTCTGTCTCAATTAAAAAAAAAAAAAAAAAAAAAAAAGAATCACTAGGAAAAGTAAATATTAGTTTTAAATGTATCTGATTATTAAAAATTATAATCTAAAACAAAGAAATAATGAAAGTACCAATACTAATATAGTACAAGTATTAAGCTAATCTATGCCCATTTTCTATTCAAATATAAGTAAGTATAAAAATATTATAAGGCTGGGCAGCGCCTGTGGCTCAGTGGGTAGGCGTCAGCCCCATATACCAAGGGTGGCAGGTTCGAACCCGACCCTGGCCAAACTGCACAAAAATTAGCCAGGTGTTGTGGCAGGCACCTGTGGTCCCAGCTACTTGGGAGGCTGAGGCAAGAGAATCGCCTAAGCCCAGGAATTGCAGGTTGCTGTGAGCTGTGACGTCACGGCACTCTACCGACGGCAACAAAGTAATATATATATATATTATAAGGCTAAATATGTACATTATAGTTCAATGATAAACGTTATCCACTAAATTTTTAAAGAAACATTTCCTTTTAGTAACTTATGTGAAAGGCAACACATCTGCTCACCT
This sequence comes from Loris lydekkerianus, assembly GCA_963574355.1. Taxonomy (NCBI): domain Eukaryota; kingdom Metazoa; phylum Chordata; class Mammalia; order Primates; family Lorisidae; genus Loris; species Loris lydekkerianus. The sequence goes on along the minus strand of CAUYPK010093531.1, from coordinate 33,588 downwards.
AACATTTTATAACCCCTTTTTCCTATAAGTTAAACCCCAAACTGAAAATTATAAGCTAAAATATTCTCACTGAAAAATTATGTGATTTTTTTTTTAATTGCACTTAGATGAGTATTTAATGTTATGCTTCTCCCTAAGAACATTTATACTTGTTTTCAGAAAATAATATAAGGGTCACTGGAAGCACTTACCATTATTAAACAATATAGAGTTAGAATAAATTACAGGAAAAAAAAATCTGAGAAAAAAATTAGAAATGTTAAGAGGCTCATTTTAAAAAAAGAGACCTACCAAGTGAATAGATTAAAAAATACAAGAAAGCAAGGAATAAGGTCACCTTAAACGAAGACAGCAAGTCCTGATCCCAGCCTTCAATTCTCAGGGCAGGGTGGAAGCCACAGGAGTCTGGTCGTCTTTGGGTGCCAAGGTAAAGGTAGAAGCTGGTTCTGTGTCTCCACCAGCACACCCAACAACCCTTCTATACACTTCAGGAGTAAAGTGATCTACTAACCAAACCTGGACTCTCATGGCAATGAGAGGGTGTGGTAGACACTTCAGATAATAGCAATAATGATCCTCAACACTTGACAAAGCAGATAGGAAGATTCTGTAAGATCTTGTGGGCAGATGGGCAGGAAATTCAAGACGCTGCATCTCAGTCTTCCCAAGTAAATGGATGGGGAAGGGAGAAAGCATGGAGATGGTAAAAGGAAGGCAGGGAGAGGGGAGGAAGAACGAGAGAACTAGTTAATTTGGTATCAGAGGGGTGAGAAGTTCTAAGGTGAGGAAAAGAAAAGTAGATTCATGATTTAACAAAGGCTGGTGATACTCAGAATTTTATAAGCAAACTCCCACCATTCAAAACTCATTCTTTTTTTTTTTTCCTGTCAAGATCTCTTTCCAAGGTAACTGGATGGAATTATAAAGATCTCCTAAGGAAATAATGTTAAAAAAAAAAAAAAAAAAAAAGACAAAAAATGTCAGCTATCTAGAAGCAGAATTCAGTAAGTAGTTGAAAATAAATCCTTTCCTATGTTCTTCAGCAGGTTTAGGTAACCATTGCCCCCTGGTTCACCTCTTGACCGATTTTCTAAAATAGAGTCTGTATTTCTGTCTCTGTCTTTTCTTTCTCTAATGTGGATTAGAATACATAAATTAAATACACAAAACACAGAAAGAGTTGAAACACACAAGGATTTAAGTTCTTCGGTCAAGTAGCACCACCTTAGCCCCGTTTTACAAATCAACCACAACTAACTAACGATTAGGGCAAACCAGACATGTATTAAAAAGGCAATGGGAAAGAATATTTGAAATTTGAACTATTCCAGGCAATGTGGAATGTAATAATATGCTTTTAGATTCAGTAACCAGAATTACCAGAACTTCTGGTGAGGAGCTAATCCTCCTTCATCTGTCTTCTTCATCCTTTTTAAGCCATTCACAAACTCTTGATTTCAGTAACACACATTCTTTTTTAGATCAATATCTACCTAAGACCTTCCTTGATTTAATAGATTTAACCTTCTTTTGAGCTTCTTGTTAATAGATATTTTCTCATATTCTAACCTTTTAAAAATGTCCCTTTCACTTTTGTCATCCTCTAAGTATTTCCTCTTTGGGGGACAGTTTGATCTACATCACGGCCAGATAAAACTGAACATTTATCTTTTTAAGCATCTGTTTGCTTTCTGAATTTTGCTTCTTACTTTCCTATTCTACTGTTTATAAGTATTTACTTCTATTGAGTTTTCTTTCCTCTCTCTCTTTTCCTCTACATCCAACTCAGAATTTCCCAAAATGTAATCTAAAAATCACCTACATCAGAATCAGTAGGGTTTAAGTTAGAAAATTCAATTGATTATTCCCAACCAAAGGACACAAGGACTTTACCGAAGTATAAATTAGTACCCTCAGATCATCTGAGAGGAGACAACATAGTGGAAACTGTCTCTTCGCCTTCATTTTAAAATACGGATGGAGGAAGCAAGAACACTTGTAGAGTGGAGCACGAACTGAATGTGAGACATCAGCAAAAACACAGACTCGTCAGCCCTGTTCTGTGGCTAGTGCCAATTACAGTAGCCAGACCTTCAAGAGGACTTGATTATATGTAATTTATAAAAAGTAAACAAGCTGGGCGGCTTGTGAACAATGAATGGTGATATTCTGGCCAAGATGTAATAAAATACATGAATAAATGACTCAGCAACCCCTCTACCACCAACCAGACAATTGGTTGTACTAGGAGAGCAAGGGCTAATGAGTTAAATGGCAACAGATTGTTGGAGACAGATTTTGCTTATCACATAAACCCTTCACAACCTCTAGTGTTCAAAAGCTCAACCATCTCAATGACTGTTTTTCTCAACGTTATTCAAGTCAGAAAAATAAATGTTCAGTTCCAGTAATACACACAATCCTGCATCTGAAATTATGGCTTTTACTGAAAACAAAGGAAAACAAACTAAATAATATAGGCACAAACCAAGCTTTATGAAATCCTCTACATGGGGGTTTCTCGATGTCAGCATATTGATATTTTGGGCCAGTTAAGTCTGTGCTTCTACCCACTAGAGAAGCACTCTTCCTTCCAGTTATAGCAACCAAAAACTGTCTCCGGAGTCCAGATACTGCCGCATGTCCTCTGGAAGGGGTAAGAAAACTATTGCTCAAAACAGAAATGAGCATATTAACAAAATAGCACATAGAACATATTTTTGACATCTCATGTCATAAAAAAAATTAAAATCTCATTTTTTTTTGCACATATATAGGTATATTTAGGGTCTACATTAAATATTCTTTAGGGGCAGCGCCTGTGGCTCAGCGGGTAGGGCGCCAGCCCCATATACCAAGGGTGGCGGGATCAAACCCAGCCGGGTCAAACTGCAATAAAAAAATAGCCAGGCGTTGTGGCAGGCACCTGTAGCCCCAGCTAATCGGGAGGCTGAGGCAAGAGAATCACCTAAGCCCAAGAGCTGTGATGCCATAGCACTCTAACAAGGGTGACAAAGTGAGACTTAGCCTCTAAAAAAATAATAATAATAAAATAAATAAATAAATATTCTTTAGGTATACCATCTTATTTTTCTGTAATTTTTTCATTACCAGGGATTAAAATACAATATCTTAGTATTGTTTTAGTGAGCTAAGCCATTGCAAAAGTGCCACACAGCAAAATAACTAACTCCTCACTTTTCCTCGTCCCAATCAATCAGTTAACATATGCGATCAACTTTATCTCTAACATATTTCTGTTCATTTAACAGAGCCAATATATCCATCAGACATACAAGGTATAGGGCCTAAGGCCCATGATACTTTTAGGAGCACAAGTAATTATAATATTAATTTATTTTAAAATCAGAATAAAAATGGCTATAATTATAATATATAATAATAAATCTACCTTAGAAAATACCCATCTTTATACTGCCACAGTTGCAAATGTAATTTTAAATGTTTTTAACAGAGGAAGGGGGGGCCCATGAAGGCAAATGTACCTGAGCCACACACTGCATTGTGTGGCTTGGCGCCTGTCACTCAGCAGCTAGAGCACCAGCCACATACACCAGAGCTGGCAGGTTTGAAAGCAGCCTGGGCCTGCCTAACAACAATAACAACTACAACCAAAAAAATAGCTGGGCATAGTGGTGGGTGCCTGTAGTCCCAGCTACTTGGGAGAATCTTTATTCTCTTCTGAGGCAAGAGAATCACTTAAGCCCCAAAGTTTGAGGGTGCTGTGAGCTGTAACGCCAGGGCACTCTATAAAGGACAACATAGTGAGACTCTGTCTCAAAAAAAAAGTTGTATTGTGGCCCCCAGAATAGGTGATAGAACAGGCAAATACACGTATGCATACAAACAAGTGTGACAGGTGCTGTGCTTGGGAATAACAGAGCATAATAAGAGGACAAAACAGATGCTCCAAGCACACTGTGTCTGTGTGCTCATGTGATAATAAAGTTCGGAGAAGGCTCCCAGAGGAAGGAAGATAAACAGAAGTTAGCTGGTTGTGGAGACCCAGAAGGAAGGGCCAAGAATTCCTGGTTGAAGAGGACAGCACGTGCAAAGGTCCAAAAAGAAGAATCATGAGCCAATCTGGATGATGAAAGGTCAGTCCAGCTGAAGTGGAGAAGCTGAAAGGAGAAGGCAGCAACAAATACTCATGGATGGGTGTGCTGGTGCCATGTCACAAGGAGCCTTGCATGCCCGGCAGAAGAGGTTGAGCATTCCTAAGTGCAAAGGAATGCTGCAGAACAGTTTCAAACAATGGCATTATCTGACTGGTGTTTCAGAAAGGTCATTCTGGCTACTCTGATGAAGACAGTTTAAGAAAATGCTGTGAACACTATGTTAACCTGTTTGATGAAAATATTTCAAATTGTATATAAAACCAGCACATTGTACCCCATGATTGCATTAATGTACACAGCTATGATTTAATTTTAAAAAAGAGAGAGAGAAAGACAGTTTGGAGGGGCTCAAGTCTGGAGGCAGAGACCAGCTGGCTATTGCAGCCATCCAGAAGAAAGGACAAAGTAGCTCAGGGAACAGAGGGGCCAAAAAGTCACCTCTGGGAGGTGAAACTGACAAGGTTGGTCATTAGGTGTGTAGAGTGAAGGAGAAGAATCAAAACCTGGCTTAAGCCACTAGGTGAAGGAAAGCCAAGCAGAACAGGCCTAGGGAGAGGATAATGAGACCTGCTATGGGTATACTGCCATGGAGCTGCCATGGGGGTTTCTAAGCAGTTATGGATTTAAACAGTTAGATCCATAGATATAGAACAAGAAATGGGCTGAGATACAGTATCTGAATTATCAGCATATGATTCAGGGGCATTTAACTGGTGTTATAAGCCATAGATGTGAGAATAGTAGGAATTCTTAGGAAAACAGAGCCCAGAGCTATAATCAAATTTTCAAAGTTCATGACCTTTGGATGAAGAACTAATAAAGATGTAAGAAAAAAGGCTACTAGGGCTTGCACTGGAACACTTAGGAGCTTCTACATTTAAGGAAACCAGAGTCTAAGGTCAGGAAGGCACAGGAAAGAACATGTTTTAAGAAGAGGAATTCATGAGCAGCGCCTGTGGCTCAGTGGGTAGGGCGCCCGCCCCATATACCAAGGGTGGAGGGTTCAAACCCTGCCCCAGCCAAACTGCAACAAAAAATAGCCGGGCATTGTGGCAGGTGCCTGTAGTCCCAGCTAGTCGGGAGGCTGAGGCAAAACAATCGCCTAAGCCCAGGAGTTGGAGGTTGCTGTGAGCTGTGATGCTATGGTACTCTACTGAGGACAATAATAAGCGAGACTCTTATCTCTTAAAAAAAAAAAAGAAGAAGAAGAGGGATTCATCATCTCCATCAATGTCCCCAAGAGTTTCATAAAAAATCAGAACTAAAATGTATCCACTAAGATTTGGTAACACGGGGGTCACTGGGGGAACTCAGTAGGGACCTGTTTAGGTAAGGGTGGTAGAGAAAGGCTACATTCCACTGTGAAATGAATGGCAGGTGAGGAAGAGGGTGAGACAAGTACATGCAACCAAATCAAGAGTCTGGGTGGGGAGCTGGGCACAATAGCTCACGCCTGCAATCCTACCTGGGAGGCTGAAGAGGCTGGATTGCTTGAGCTTATGAGTTCAAGAGCAGCCTGAGCAAAAATGATACCCTGTCTGTACTAAAAATAAAAAACTGAGGCAAGAGAACAGCTTGAGCCCAAGAATTTGAGGTTGCTGTGAGCTATGACACTACTACACTCTACCCAGAGCAACAAAGTAAGACTCTGCCTCAAAAAAAAAAAAAAGAGTCTAGGTATGAAGGGGAGAAACAGAAAACACATCTTACTCCAGCCCTATCTTTGAAAATTGAATCCATCTTTTTTTTTTTTTTTTTTTTTTGAGACGGAGTCTCACTTTGTCACCCTCAGTAGAGAGCTGTGACATCACAGCTCATAGCAACCTCAAACTCTTGGCCTCAAGCGATTCTCTTGCCTCAGCTTCCCAACTAGCTGGGACTGCAGGCACCTGCCACAACACCTGGCTATTTTTCTTTTTTTGAGACAGACTCTCACAGTCTCATCTTCAGTAGAGTACTGTGGCATCACAGTTCATAGCAACCTCAAACTCTGGGGCTTAAGCGATTCTCTTGCCTCAGCCTCCCGAGTACCTGGGACTACAGGCGCCTGCCACAAGGCCTAGCTAGCTTTTTGTTGCAGTTCTCATTGTCGTTTTTAGCAGGCTCGGGCCGTATTCAAACCCGCCAGCCCCAGTATATGTGGCTGGCGCCCTAACCACAGCCACAGGTGCCAAGCCTGAATCCCTCTTTTAATGTACTGGTGAAATGTCTCTTGTCACCTTCGGTAAATCCATGAATTAACCTCTCTTTGCTGAGTTCCTCTGGAGCTGTCTCACACATCACCCATCACAATGCAATTTGCAGGACTGAGTGCATCCTGTGTCTCCTAGTAGCACATACGCTCTCAAAGGTGGAGACGGTGCCCTTTTGGACCTCTTCTTTTGCATTCTTCAGTGTCTTATTCCCAACAGGTGTTCACTCAGTGACTGAAAGGCTTTGACCTAGGAGGTGAGAGATCAGCCCTGACAGAACAGTTGGTTAAGTTGTATGACTTCAGACACATCAATTAGTCCCCTTGAGGCTAGTTTTCATTCCCCATAAAATGAAGAAGATGGGGTCTTGACCAGTGGAGAAGGAGATATGTATAATTGGAAAAAGATGTCTAAAATTTCTATTGTTTTTGTAATGCAAATCACAGAAAGTAAGACTAGATTAAAAGCCAAAGGACACACAATACATGAGAGAGAAAAGGTTGAGAAGTACTGGACAAAATGATTTATAATCTTGGGCTCAAAATTCTATTATCTTTTTGTCATGCTGTTCAATTGTGCAAGGTACTGCACTATATAATTCAGAGAGAGAACAAATGGCATCTTTGTCTTCTAGAAATTAATATCCTACTACATACACCAAACAATGAAATGAAGCCATAATTTTCTTTGTAAATAGATCGTGTGTATACAGCTTTCACTGTGTATACTGTCGGGCATTATGAAAATCAAAAATATATTAGGCTTATTTTTCTTGTTTGAAGCATTAAACTTTTATAAATATGACCCCCCAACTATGTGACTGCTTAAAGGAAGACAAAGAGAAAAAAATACCATTCAATAGAACCAGTTTAATTTTGTGCTTTTTTCTTTGGAGATAAAGGACATATATACCCAGTGAAGATTATTCAGAAGGCTTTGGTTTTATGTAAGACCATCACTAGAAACAAATTACCTTTTCTCATATTCTGTGCTTTCTTAGTAGTTCAATATCTCATTTTACCTTTTCTAGATACTTCAAAACATTTAAACCTGAAATTGTAAAGTCCAGGTACTCCCACATAACTGTAGAGTCAATTATAACTTTGCCAGAGGGTAGGGGGTTCAAATAATACCTTCCTAACCGAATGAGGTAATCATTCCTCAGCAAGCTCTACACAATACCACTGGAATTCAAAACACCGAAGGCAGCACTTTACCAACTGTTTCTCTTCCAAAAGTCAAAAATTAAAGCACTTCTCTCTTCATCATCAAGGGGTCATCCCTCCAACCAGACACACTTTAATGTTGGCTGCTACAACTCTGGCCAAGGCACCAATGGGAATGTGTTATGGAGTAAAGCCAAGAAAGCACACCAGGCCCTTAATTCTTCACTCAGGTAGTCATCTCAGGGAGGAGTTCGGCTAGCCAGAAAGTGACTGAGCTAACCTAACCACATTACCCAACACAGCAGTAACTAAAAATTGCATTTTAGGAGAGAAAAACAATCCACATGCCACCTGGAACATAACTATTCCTATTCGTAATCACTACATACCTGAGACACAAATTAATGCCCACTCCCTTTTTGAGAAAAGGTAAAAGAGAATGTATGTAAAGATTCTGACACAAATACCTTATGATGTTGGTATCTAAGCTTATATTACAGAGGAAAAGCAGAAACCAATAGGAAAAGTCTGAGTGTATACAGAACTATGGGACAAAGTGTGCCTTTACCTTCCTCCCTCTTGCAAAAGTTAACAGATAAAATTTTATAGCAACTAAGCTAACTGATGCATTAAATACAACAACAAAAACTACAACAAAAATAGGATTCCACCCTGATGCTACTGTACAGCATTTTCATTTCACAGAAACAAGCCTCTTAACTAAAATTACATCTACCTGCTTATTTCACATATAAATAGATAAATACATAGAGGAAAGAGTGATAAATATTTAATTCAACCAAGCAACATGAAAGCAAGTTACAAAACCCTGGTGTTATCTGACATTTCCCCCCTCTTCATTTTCAGACTAGAGAATGGCTTCCTCTAACTTTTCTCTTGAAATGTAAAATAGAATTAGGATCTTTTTTCTCCCACTGCAGTGTTCTTAAAGAAGAATGTATAAAACTGCTTTAAAAAAATATTAAACTATCTGAGTCAAGGCAAAAGGAAACAAATAAAAAAGGAAAGGGAAAACAATGAACAGGATAGTTAAAGCAAAGTTTAGTATTTTTCTTCCTTAAGAAAGAAAGACTAAGATTTTTACATTGAAAGAAATGTTTGAACTCTGTATATTTTTAATTCACAGGACAAAGTGACCATTTGTTTTTTTCTTCTGAGGACATTGTGTTTTGAATACATAATTTAGAGAATTACCTACATCAAGTATGAATTCAAAGTAAAAAGCTGAGAGGAAAAAGAAAAACCACCACCTTAAGAAAAACTCTTGGTAGATATGGCATTCTTTTGAGTACTTAAAACAATACTCAGTAGAAATATGAAAAACATTTCTGAAACACACACAAAGAGGTAAGGAAAGAATAATTAAATGGCATTAAAATTTTAAGATAACTCACATCACTCTTTCTAGAAGCTCTATTCCTTTACAACTTACATCTTCATCTGTAGTTTGCATACAGTAGCTCCGCCAAAACAACCACAGGGAAAATTTTTCTTCCAGATAATATTGCAGGACTGGGCTTGGCAGCTACAAGTTGTAATCAGAATGCTTCAAGAGCTAGTGTAACAGAGATAACAACCAAACCTGCACTACAACGCAGCCTCAACTCTTTTTATAAAGCAGGCTATAAGAGGGTCAAAAGCGTGTAGGTTATACTGCACTTTATATGCATTCAGCAATGGGAACTTTTTAACTAGGAAGAATTTTGTTCCAGTAAATAAATGAATTATGTAAAGTATAAAAGATTTGGGCTGGGCGTGGTGGCTCACATCTATAATCCCAACAATTTGGGGGGCTGAGGCAGGAGGATCGCTTGACACGAGGAGTTCAAGACCAGACTGGACAACCTCGTGACACTGCATCTACAGTAAATTTAAAAATCTTAAAAACCAGGGGGAAAAAAAGAATGTTAAAATATAAACAATTCAGAGCGGCGCCTGTGGCTCAGTGAGTAGGGTGCTGGCCTCATATACCAAGGGTGGCGGGTTCAAACCCAGCCCCGGCCAAACTGCAACAACAACAAAAATAAATTAAAAAGAAAAAAACAATTATTTTTTCCAGTTAGGGCATTCCTGTATTATTTATGGTGTTCACACATACAAGCCTAGAATGGTCAAAACCTCCCAGTTCCTAAAAATGACGTTTCCCAGCAATTTTACAGGCCTAAGTTACCATCTATAATTAAGGCCCCCACAGCTATCCCACTGGCAACGAAAGTGGCTGATTACCTAATTAAATGTGAAAATCCACAGTACAATGGGTCATTTTTCGCCAGGAGTAATATAAAGAAAAGAATGCTAATTTTATTTGTGCTACAGCCCAAGAGGGGAGAATAAAGAGACCTGTGACTTGATAAGTTTTCTGTTCTTAGTTTGCAGACTAAATGAGATAAAAGGAGTCACAGAAAGACTGCAACTTCAGTCCAAGTTCAAATGGCAAGTTCAGATGGAGCTCTAGCTTGGTGGAAATGAGCCACCCTGTTAATGCAAGGAATGTGAAATGAGAGAAAGCCCTCCATCAACAGTCAGAAGGGGTTTAATGTGATCCAACGGTGATACTCTCTTCCCCCCAACAGGAGCTGGCACTCACACAGCTGGGCTAAGATGGCTTCCAAAGTCCAAAATAAGACTAGCCCACGGCGGCTGTGGCTCTCCTGCAGGAACTCAGAAGCAAATGAATCAAAGGCTCTTTTATTCTTCCTCCTACCAGAACATGCTCCCTCTCTGTTGTAAACTAACTGCGTGCCAGAATGAATTATTTAGCTCAAAACAGACATAAAGAAATCTCAAATAATACATGTCCCTTAGAATTTTAATAAGTTCAGGTGACCAAACAAGTTGTTTTATTTGTTTCTAGTCTGATGAAGAAAATTCACTTGTGCTCAAGAGCTCATCAGGAGCATTAGGTCATAGCAGAAACAAAAACTTCTCAAACTACAAGTTACAGTTGGCAGCCAAACTCCTCACATGAAACTGAGGTGTTTTGAAGCAGTACTTCTTGCTAGGATGTCTAAACTTGACACAAAGTCCTTGTTCCTCCTTGAAAACCAGCCTTCCCTTATATTTTGTTATTGCTGCGGGCAACACCTCAAATCTTCTAAGAACAGTGCTAAAATTCATTTATGAAGTCTTCCCTGGCAGGCCTCCTCCCCTCTCTCTGTCTGAACTCTTAGGCAACTGTCCCTCATTTGGCAATGAAATCGTGTATGGCCTTATAACAGCTCTCTTGTAAAATAACTGACAGCTTCTTTTCACAAATCGATTAGAAACTCCTTAAGGGCAGGGAGTAAGTCTTTCTTTCCATGCTTTTCACATAGGGCACATTACAAAAGCTCCTGAAATACCTGTTTATTATTCAATCAACAGACACTTACTTATGGAGCTTGTACTCTGTCCAAGTGCTGCGGTGGGTGCTAGAGACACAGCATCCCAAAGGAGAGCCTAGCAGTCAAGGGCCCTGTGCTCCATGTGCTGCCTTCTGTTAAGAGAAACAGCACCAGAGGGTCCCCAAAGAATTCTACTTAAGCAAATCCTAATCTAGTCACTAACCTATTTAAGATGAACAATAAACTAAGATTTATTTCCCCCAAGGGAAGCCTACTGAGAGGCTCCTGATCTATCTCTCCCACCGAAAAAAAGATGTATGAGAAGAGGAATGTTAGGCCGCACATCTACTGCCCCTCCCGCCTCCATTTTACAGAAAAAGAAACTGAGGATCAGGATCAGGTGGGTGAGTGGTACCAAAGCCAAGTAGAACCTGGGTCCTAATGCTCAGTTTCACAAGGCAGCGCCATCAGTGATTACATACAATTTTTAAAACAAAACCCTTTAAAAGTAAAATAGTAATCTAGCTACTACACTGTCCCTTTTGTCGGCCTCTGTTAAGAAAATGAGGGCCAGGTGCGGTGGCTCACGCCCGTAATCCTAGCACTCTGGGAGACTGAGGCAGGTAGATTGCCTGAGCTCACAGGTTTGAGACCAGCCTGAGGCCACAGCGAGAACCTGTCTCTAAAAACAGCTGTGGTAGAGGAACGTTGTGGTGGGCGCCTGTAGTCCCAGCTACTTGGGAGGCTGAGGCAAGAGAATAGCTTGAGCCCAAGAGTTTGAGGTTGCTATGAGCTGTGATGCTACAGCACTCTACCAAGGATAACATAGTAAGACTCTGGCTCTATGCCCGTAGCACAGGGGTTAAGACACCAGTCACATACACCAAGGGTGGCAGGTTCGAGCCCTGGGTGTTGTGTTGGGCGCCTGTAATCCCAGCTACTTGGGAGGCTGAGGCAAAGGAATTGCTTAAGCCCAGAGTTTGAGGTTGCCGTGAGCTGTGACACCAGAGCACTCTACCGAGGGCAACATAATGAGACTCTTGTCTCAAAAAATAAAATAAAATAAAAAATAACCGGGCCTTATGGTGAGCACCTGTAATCCCAGTTACTTGAGAGACTGAAGCAAGAGAATCGCTTTAACCCAAGAGTTTGAGGTTGCTGTGAGCCAAGACGCCAGGGCACTCTACCTACGGCGACAAGTGAGACACTTTCTCAAAAAAAAAAAAAAAAAAAAAAAAAAAAGGCGGGGGCGGGGGGGAGGCAGTCGGGGGAGGGCAGGGCTGGGCATGGTGGGTCATGCCTGTAAACCCAGCACTCTGGGAGGATTGCCTGAGCTCAGGAGTTCAAGATCAGCTTGAGCATGAGTGAGACTCCACCTCTAAAAAGTAGCCAGGCATTGTGGCGAGTGCCTGTAATCCCAGCTACTTGGGAAGCTGAGGCATGAGAATCACTTGAGCCCAAGAGTTTAAGGTTGCTGTGAGCTATCATGCCACAGCATTCTACCAAGGATGACAAAGTGAAACTCTGTCTCAAGAAAGAAAAGAAAAGAAAGAAAAGAAAAGAAAAGAAAAGAAAAGAAAAGAAAAGAAAAGAAAAGAAAAGAAAAGAAAAGAAAGGAAAATAAATGAGGAGTGCTGGCACTTAATGTATGTTTTGAATCTACTGCCTCCTAAACTTCTTCTGTGTGAAAATTCTCAAGACCATAAAAATGTATTTTATGTTGATTCTAAATTATGCAATTTTACCTATTCTTTACATCTTTCTTAAGCAGAGTTATTATGGCACAATACCATAATATTGGTATTGACATAACCAATCAATTGTCAAGCAGATTATCCAAGTATAATTCTTGCCACATTATTGTATTTTGTTCAATGATATTCTTTTAATTAAAAAACTTGAAAAAGGGCAGAATTCTAAAACTACCCTCCAAAGTGCAATATCGGCATCCGAAGGGTAATTTTGAATCCCAAAAGGCAGCCACCACATTTAGAGGTTCTGCAAGTTTTATATGTGGAGTTTTGTACTTACCATTAAGCTCAAGCACAACAAATGAGTTAACTATCATTAACTATCATAAAGGCTTAGTGTAATTACTAGCTGCTGATCTCTGTTAATAGAAACAATGATCCTGCCACACTTGAAGAGGTAAACCAAAAACACATTAGGACTGTTTACAAACATGAGAACAGCAAGAAAAAATTTTCTTCAACCCAATAATCATGCTCTTTCAGTCACTATAAGGAAAAGCCTAAGAATCTATCAACTGCAAGTTAATTGCCAAAGAAAGGGAAGGAGCCTTTTCCAGATATCAGTCCTCTTTGTTGTAGTGATATTGAGCAGGGATTTCATGCTTAGCACAGGTCCTGGCTGTCCTTGAACCAAGGAGATGCTGATACTGTGACTGCCCACGCCCCCCTCCTCCATGTCAGATGTCAGGTGCCCACTCAGGAGGAGAGGCTATTTCTGTTTCTAGGCCCATTTCCAGAACCAGGAGTGTGTTCTCAAAGTCCACACAAAAACTGACCTGTTAATTGATGTCTGCAGAGACGATAGAGCCCAAGCTGGGTACAGATTACCCAGCTGAGAACTGGCAGAGGCCTTGCTTCCTGGCTGGCTGGCTGCTAACAGGCCACCTTGCTCAGGCCTCAGAAGCAGGTTCTCCTGCTGAGATGGCACACCTGCCCAATGCTGACAGCTGGGCCAAGGAGGAGTCCAAACTTGATGTTTGGCTTGAGGCAGGCCATAGGGAAACTTCTCCTACAGAGCTATGGTGGCAGCCAGCTGGCTCAAAGCAATCCTTTGTTTACAGATTTACATTTCATTTCTGCTAAAATTTCAAGTTCTAATGAAAATCTCACCATTATTTCTTTAAATAATTCTTTTTTCTAGATTTACAAAAGGATAAGAATCCTTGTATGTGCATCATCTCTGAAATTTTTCAACTGCTTAAAATGGAGGTGAAATTTTTTCTGCTTATTTTCAGTTTTGCTCCTGTAGTGTTACTGTTTTTGTCCTATGTTGTATATTAAACAGCTGCTTTTTTACTTTGTTAAGGAAACCAGAGTAGAATCAAATATACTGTTATTAGAGTTCCAGAAAACAAATTCTTGGTGGTATGCACTCAAGAATGGTGCCCAGATTTTTAAAGAATTGTTTAACCCACTAAGAAAACAATGCTGCTTGTGTTGACTATGAAACAGCAAACAAAATGGAGTTGTAAATGGAATTCATTGGGGGCCATAATTTGAGATGGTTTTAAAGATAAAACTAAAACAATCATTCGTTACTTAAAAGCCCTAAGGATCATCTTAATCAGTGTTTGGGCTATCCTATATTAAAAACAGCAAGACAAATGTCAAAGTCTCATGGGCCAAACATTTCCCAATAGAATCACCACGCTAAAAGTCCCTGAAGTCTCATATAGTAATTATAGTACCCAGCATCCAAAATGTCTTTTCTGCAGCATATCCATTCATCATTAAGAAATCATTACCAGTTTGCCTATCGAGTGGCCACCGATGTTTCCTTTCATCCAGAAAATAAAAGATTCTACATGAAAAGAAAACAAGCATAGGAAATGCATGTATACATGTATATATTATCAGTAGAATTGTAAATAGAGTTTACAGTGCTAAATTTACTAAAACAAATGCTGTTTTAGCAAAAAAAATGATCTAAAATGGATACCGAAGGCAAGAGGTCAATAATCTGGGGATGTCAAAATCTTCTGGACAACCAACTTGACAGCTCAAATATAAAATAAGCCTCACTGAACTTTCTATAATAGTCTACCTCTTTCTAGCAGCTCCCTCAATTCTCACAGCCCCCCTATCCATTATCTCACTGGGCCATCTCTATCTACTTCACTAGTGTGCACAGAAAACACTAGCGCTTTCTACAGTGTAGAAAACATCAGGGAAGAAAAACCCCAGCTTCAACCCAAGCTGTTAGACATATATTTTCCCCTGTGGAAAACACAATTTATGGAGCCCCTGTTTCACCTAAGTTTAAGTCCAAATTGGACTTTTTCTTCAAAACAGCCATAAAAATATCCATACCACTCAACTTGGGTACAGTCATAAACCACTTTGCACAGTTGGCTGATTTTTTCACATATGTTTGTCTCACAGTCCCAAAGACACAAGAAAGCTACTTGAAAGCAAAGACCAGGTCTTAAAGTTTCTTTAGCACTGTGTGCCTGATCCACAATCCACCGCTTCTTTGTCTTCTCAACTAATATCCATATGCTCATAGAAGTTTATATAATCTAAAGGAAACCTTTGTCCTGGCATGGTGCCTCACGCCTATAATCCTAGCACTCTTGGAGGCCCAGGTGGGGTGCACTGCCTGAGCTCACAAGTTCGACACCAGCCTGAGCCAGAGTTGAGACCTTGTCTCTAAAAAAATAGCAGAGCATTGTGGTGGGTGCCTGTAGTCCCAGCTACTTGGGAGAATTAGGCAAGAGAATCACTTAAGCCCAAGAGTTTGAGGTTGGTGCGTGCTGTGATGCGACTCCGTCTCAAATAAATAAATAAATAAATAAATGAGACCTTTAATATAGACTGAGCTCCACATTTGAAAAGAACTAGGTGGGGCGGTGCCAGTGGCTCAGTGAGTAGGACGCAGGCCCCATACACCGAGAGTGGCGGGTTCAAACCTCGCCCAGGCCAAACTACAACAAAAAAAATAGCCAGGCGTTGTGGCTGGTGCCTGTAGTCCCAGCTGCTCAGAAGGCTGAGGCAAGAGAATCGCCTAAGCCCAAGAACTGGAAGTTGCTGTGAGCTGTGACACCATAACACTCTACCGAGGGTGACAAAATGAGACTCTGTCTCTAAAAAAAAAAAATAAATAAGAAAAGAAAAGAATTAGATGAGTCATTAACAACCTTTCAGAGCTCTCCCATCAGGCAGATCTGGGTTCAAATCCTGACTATAACAGTATAAAACAAATAACACATACCTCAGAAAACTGTTATGATCAAATCAGACTTTCTTTTTATTCTATTTCATTTGTGTCCTTGTTAAGACATAATCTTTTTCCTTGATTTTCTTCCACTTTAATATTACATTAAATTGCAAGCCCAAAAGCGGGACTTTTTTTTCCTATTGTATTTTCTAACTGTATAGTTGGATGGTGCCTAATACACTGTTTGGCGGATTTGAGTAAGCCATAAACCAACCACGTGAAAGAATACATTAAACCTCTATTATTACTATCTAGTTCAGCAAATGTATTATTCTTTTTTTCCCCAAGAATCCAATCACGTAGGTCTATGTGTTTCCTGAACTGTGTCTTCTCAAAACAAATATATCCTTCTCTCTACCCTCTCCTCTCTCACTCACAAACAACCTTTTTAGAAATAAGAGCTGATAAAAATTACTTCCTCTCATAGTTTTGGAATAAACTTAGCATCTTTACCATGACATTCAGGCAAACTGTGATAGATGGAGCCACAGGATTTGGAAAGATTCAATATCCCTGGAGAGCCTTCTTAAGATTTGTGGCGTCCAATCCTTCAATGACAATACTTGCATATAATGAATTCTGGCAGAAAGCAAATCAGAAATGTACTGTTGAGTTGTCAGAGAAGTATTGTACTTCATTCTATTCTAAGCAAGCAAACAGTGACTAATAAGATTTAACTTGAGCTCTCACAATGGGGACAGATATCTTTCAAAAAGAAAGAGGCTGCCTTAGTACAGGTAGTAAATATATATTTAAGAGGGCATAAATTGTGCTTTGGGGGAACATACAAGAAAAATATTTCTTCCCTTTGTCAGGAGAAAAGTGTTATTTCTTTCCTTTTTTAGGGAGCAGCGACAAAAGAACCAAGAAAAAGATCCACGGAATAAGATCGCAGACTCCAGAAGAGGACACAGATTTCTACTATTAAAGTCAGGTTGTTTCTTTCAAGGAATATTTTTCCTAACAGCTAAAACGGTTTATAACATAATCAGCATCTTGTATCAATTACACAAATACCATTTAAGCCACTTTGGTGCCCTGGGAAAGGACCACAATAGAAATCCCTTCTGGCTTCAGCTGTCCCTTCCAGCGGGGCTTGACAGCACGCCCAAGGCGCCCAAACACCAGCCATTAGGCTCCCTCAGTGCCCTCCTTTCCCAGCACACCGCCAAGGCTCTCGGGCCAAACTCCAATGTCCCTCAATTAAAAACCGCGAAAATGTGAACCCTGCTAAGCAAACGGTAGGGCGCGTAATAACTTTTCTTACTCTTTTGCGTGCATTTGAGATGCTCGTCCCTACTGCCAATTCCTCAGGTTCACAGCCCGCTTCCCGCAAACCACCTCGAGGGGCAGGGGAGAGGGAGCGCGGACCACAGGCAGGGCTGAGAGTTCTAAATCCTCTGAGGTGTTCCCAGGGCGGGAGATACAGCTGTCTCGTAATAATTAGACACAGATATAAATAAGGGAGAAGGCTCCTCTCTCCATCGCACCCTACCTCTACTAAAAAGGAGTAAGAAAAACAGACACCGGGAGTTTAGCTGGAAATCAGGCCCCTCCGACCAGGCCCGCCAAGCAGGCCATCTGGAATGTGCAGAAAGAAAGTTAGCTGTCCCGCCCGGGCGTGAGTGCACAGCACCCGGCCCCGAGTCCGCCGGGCCCAGGGAAGAGAGACCGGGATTAGTCGAAGCACAAGCCCCGCGCGCGGCCAGCTGCAGCCGCCGGCTGGGAGGCGAGCCGGCCAGAAGGGATGTGCACACAGGGACCCGCGGAGCGGCGGCTGGAGCTCTACTTACATAACGCTTCAACTTCTTCTCCGGAGGGGACTTGCGGAGCCATCCCGAGCAGACCACTTCGCCGCCGCTCATGGTGCACGCCTCTCGGGCTCCGGGCTGGGCAGCGGAGGAGCGGCGGGCGCGCTCCCGACACAGCCGACGCCCGCCGGCCGCGCAGGGGCGAGGATCTCGCTCTCCCGGTCGCACACCCCAGGCCGACGGGGCGGGCGAGCTGGCGGGCTCTGCGGCGCGCTGACTCCGCGAGTTCGAGCCTCTCCTCCGCTGGTCCGCAGATCTGAAGAGACGTGAGCGGGGGTACTGGGGGGCCGAGGGCGCGGCGATCTCGCTTCGGGGAGCCCGCCTCGCCTCCAGGCGGGGAGTCCCGCCGGCGGCCTCAGCAGCGATCGGACTGCGTGGGACTCTGCCCGGACTCGGAGCCGGAGCTTCGGTCCCTGGCGCTCCGCCCCCCAGGGACAGGACCTCCCCGGAGCGCTTTCGGAGTCCCACACGGCGCTGCACACGCACGCACACACAATGCCCTCGCGCGGTGCCCACTCCCGCTCGCCCGCTCTCGGTTTCGCTGCGAATTCTCTCCTTCCCTCTCCTCAGGAGAGGGTGGGTCACGTCTCCGCGGCGCCCGGGAAGCGGAGAGGACAGGGGAAGCCGCCAGGCTCTCCGGGACAGCGGGCACAGAGCAGGTCCCGGCCAGGAGGGAGCCGCCGGGTCGGCAACGAGTACGGGGCGTCTCTGGACAGCGGGCGCTCGGGAGGTCTCTGGTCTGGCCGGAGGGTGGGTCTGCTCTCGCGGCCGCCGCAGAGGGCGGGGAGCGCGGAGGAACGAGGCGCTGGGCGGCTCGGCTCTGGGAGGGATCCCACCGTCCCGTCCCTCGCGCTCCTCCTCTGCCGCCTCCCCCACCCCAGGGCGCGCAGCAGGTTCTGACCCTCCCTCTGCCGGCCTCTGGGCTCGCTCTTCCTCCTTTTCCTCCTCCCCTTCCCACGTTCCGGCCCGGCTCTGGTTTCTGCCCAGACTTTCTCTGAAACTCCTCCGGAGCGCTTCCAGCCAAAACAACAAGAGCTGGGGGAGGAGGAGACGGACGGAGGGAGGGAGCCCGAGTCCGAGAGCACCCTGGGATCTGTAGTTCGGGAAGCGGAGCAGGGTCCTCCGCCGCCCGGCGGCCCCCAGCCCGAGCCCTGGCCAGGAAGGCGGCGGCCGAGGCCGAGGCCAGGCAGCGCGGCCGGGGCTCGGGAGCAAAGAGGACGGGAGACGTTCAAACGTTCGGTCTGGGGTTTGCCATCTTGACTCAGCCTGGGTGTCAATTAGAGTTAGTACTTTGTGCACGAAATCGGGAGTTTCAGGGTTTTCTCTATTTGACAGCCGGAAAAGCAAAACGACCCAGAGGGGGACCATGATCCCTCCGGTCCCGCCGCGCAAGACTGAAGGGCTGGGACCAGGAGGACAAGGCGCGGGGAAGCGGGCTAGGGCGACCCGCCAGGAGGGGAGGACACAGAGGACCCCACTAGGGCTGGCGTGGGCTGGTCCCCGAAACTGTCCTGCCAGAGTGGTGGGAGCGCTTATTGGGGCCAAAGGATTTGATTGGGTCTATCTCTAGGACATTTTTAAAAGTCTGGGACAGCCACTATCTGTTGCCTGCTTCTTCCACTTGACTTTGCATTTGCTTCAAGTCTGAAAGGGAAACTAACCGGGTGCCCTAGTTCTATTTGCCTAGTGGTGTGTTTGACAATTAGTATACCTGGTTCTGAGTTTAACATGATTACGTAATAGAATTCAATTTATTTTCCGATTTATTTATGAAAAACAAAGCCCCAAAATAAATTTTAGGAGATAACATAATCAAATATTAATAAAAGTGCTAAAAATGTGAGGAGATAAGAACATTTCTAGGAAAAATAATCTCAGGTGTTTTCTTATTAACATAACTTTCATATTCTAGAGTTTCTCTGAGTTTGAAAATGTTAGATAATTGTAGTAAGAAATTATATGCTGGGTGGTAACAAGACAAAGGTCCCTGAATGCATAGAATGGAGGCATATGATAGTAAGCAAAGAAAGGGTCAACAAAACTACAGGTTGTGGTAAGTGTGTGGCTTGAGAGAAATTGACACAGTGAGGTGAAGAATAATCAGGGAAGAAGAGGGAGATCTTTGAGGAGGTATCCAGGAAAGAGGTAGCCAGATCCAGGAAAGAGGCTGTAAAGAAAAAGTAGAGAATAATATTTGTGTTGTGAGTGGATAAAGAGAATGGCCATAGCAACTGAAAGATAAAAAGGCAGCAAGAGGGTCGTTTCGTGGTGAGCCCAAATGGAGAGCGCTGGAAACTTGGAGGTAGTTAAGGAGGAGCTATTAGGAAGAAAGGGGGTTGCTGAATTGTGCAAGCTCCAGTCCCTAAGTTGAAACTTTGGTAACAGATAACCCCAATTGCACTATCATGCATGGGCTTTGTACCTCTCCATTATGGTACTATCTGTTACTTTCCACTGTGTCAAAGAATACCTTGAAAAGGAAAATAGAAGTAATTTATTTAAGTAACCCAGCAAGTTATTATCAGAAAATGAAGCTGGGCCTCCACACCCATAGCACAGTGGTTATGGTGATGGCCACATACACCTAGGCTGGTGGGTTGGAACCCACCCGCGCCAGCTAGACAACAATGACAACTGCAATAACAACAACAACAAAATATAGCTGGGAGGGCGGCGCCTGTGTCTCAATGAGTAAGGTGCTGGCCCCATATACCAGCGTGGCAGGTTCCAACCTGGCCCTGGCCAAACTGCAAAAAAAAAAAAAAAAAAAAAAATGGGCACTGTGGCCTGCACCTGTAGTCCCAGCTACTCTGGAGGCTGAGGCAAGAGAATTGCCTAAGCCCAAGAGCTGGAGGTTGCTATGAGCTGTGACGCCACGGCACTCTACTGAGGATGGCATAGTGAGACTCTGTCTCCAAAAAAGAAAAAGGAAAAAAGACAATAAACCTGGTTTTCTGATGCTTTCTTAATCTTATCTGAAGAGCATCATTAATAGAAAATACATCCCAAAAACCTGGCAACCGTTTAAGTTTAGAGACCTTCATCTTTTGGTAGGTACTTAGAGTATCACAAGGGTTGAACTTACTCAGATTTGGATTCATTTCTCAGGTCATTTAGTAGTCATGATCTTCAGATTACACAATGTCTTTGAGTTGCAGATTCCTGATATGTGAAATGGGAATGATAATACTGATTTTGCAGAATTTTAACAAAAATTAGAAATTATAGGCTAAGCACCTGTAGCTTAGCAGCTAGGGCACTAGCCACATACACTAGAGCTGGCAGGTTCAAACCCAGCCCCGGCCTGCCAAACAACAATGACAACTACAACCAATAAATAGCTGGGTGTTGTGGTGGGCACCTATAGTCCCACCTACTTGGGGGGCTGAGACAAGAGACTTGCTTCAGCCCAAAAGTTGTAGGTTGCTGTGAGCTGCAATGCCACAGCACTGTACCAGGCAACATAGTGAAACTCTGTCCCCCTCCCCCCCAAAAAAAGAAAAGAAAGGAGGTTTTGGTGGAGGAAGGGTAATGAATGGGGCCACATCTATGGTGCATCTTAGAATGGGTACAGGCGATTGCACTAATGTACACAGCTATGATTTAACAATAAAAAAAAAAAGAAAAGAAAAGAAAAAAAGAAATAATAGCATTTCAAATGCCTGGTAGATTTTTATGTTTTTTTAATTTTTAAGGTTTAGAACATAAGCAAGTGTTATTTTTATGGCAGCTAACAATTCCTTTTAAGTATGTGAACATAGATCATACCACAAGTCTTCCAAATGAAAATAAAGCATCAAACTTGTTTTCTTTTTTTTCTTGTTGTTGTTTTTTTGTTTGGTTGGTTGGTTGGTTTTTTAGAGACAGGGTCTCACTTTATCGCCCTTGGTAGAGTGCTGTAGCGTCACAGCTCACAGCAACCTCCAACTCCTGGGCTTAGGCGATTCTCTTGCCTCAGTCTCCCCAGTAGCTGGAACTACAGGCACCCACCACAACACCTGGCTATTTTATGTTGCAGTTTGGCCAGGGCTGGGTTCAAACCTGCCACTCTCAGTATATGGGGCCAGCGGCCTACCCACTGAACCACAGGTACCGCCCTTTTTGTTTGTTTTTTTTATTTTTTTGAGACAAGAGTCTCACTTTGTGCTGTGGAATCACAGCTCACAGCAGCCTCAAACTCTGGGGTTCAGGTGATTGCCTCAGCCTCCCAAATATCTGGTATGAGACTACAGGCACTCAAAACAATCACCAGCTATTTTTGGAGATGGGGTTTTGCTCTTGCTCGGGTTGGTCTAGAACTCTTAAGGTCAAGAGATCCCCCTACCTTGGCCTCAAATTTGTTTTCTACTTCTTCTATAGGCAGTGTGTATCTACACTGAAAAGTATTTATAATTAACATTAGTAAGACTAGTTCCCTGTTAAATTAACTGCTCACTTTACAAATTTACCACTCTATACACTCTTGTTATAAAGTCCTTTTTAAATAGCAAATTCTAATATATTCTATATTATTTTGCTTTTGAAATTTCTGATACTTTTTTTCTCTTTATTTTGAGTCATGTATTCAGTTATCCATTTCTGTATCACAAATTTTCTTTAGACTTATATTTCTAGAAATCAAATAAGGGTTGAGGAGAATGTGTTTTCAGCTGGGTGGGGTGGCTCACACCTGTAATCCTAGCACTCTGGGTGGCTGAGATTGGTGGATCCCTTGAGCTCAGGAGTTCAAGACCAGCCTGAGCAAGAGTGAGACTCATCTCAACTAAAAATGAAAAACTGGCTTAGCACCTGTAGCTCAGTGATTAGGGTGCCAGCCACATACACCGCAGCTGGGGAGTTCGAACCCCACCTGGGCCTGCTAAACAACAATGACAACTACAACAAAAATACAGCCAGGCATTGTGGCAGGCACCTATAGCCCCAGCTACTTAGGAGGCTGAGGCAAAAAGAATAACTTAAGCCCAAGAGTTTGAGGTTGCTGTGAGCTGTGATGCCACAGCGCTCCACTGGGGGTAACAAACTGAGACTCTGTTTCAAAAAACAAAAAAAGAAAAGAAAACTGAGGCAAGAGGATCACTTGAGCCCAAGAGTCTGAGGTTGCTGTGAGCTACAATGCCACGTCACTCTACTGAGGGCAAAAAAGTGAGACCCTGACTCAAAAAAAAAAAAAAAAAGGAAAAGAAAAAAATATATTTTCATGTATATATTTTAGAAAAGAAATGTTCCTTATTTTTAGATTTTATGACATTTTTAGATGATCTGTTAAATCACATTTTATACCTTTACACAATAAAAGGCATGCTACAAAAGCCTATTATAGATTTTATTCCTACAGTAAATATTTATGGAATGCCTACTGTATGCAAGTCCCCAAGGACCTGAGATACAATGGAGAGGAAAGCCAGACCTGTTCCTGCACTCTTTCCTGGAGAAAAACTTTTAGAGATAATTAACCCCGTAACTTCTATAATACAGTTGATAAATCCTGTGGAAGAAAAATAGAGCGTGCGATTTGGGCACATAATAGAGGACCAACCCCCACTCCACACCCAGGAGTAGGGTGGGTATGTTGGGAAAGACTTTCCTGAGGAAAAGACTTTAAACGAATATCCTCAAGACAAACACAGGTTGACCTGGCAAGAGTAGGGGAGAAGAGTATTCCAGACAAAAGAGAAGCTCCTTCTGTGCAGGTCTTAGGCTGGAAAGAGCTTCTAAGCTGAACAAAGGTGGCCATGAGGTGAGTATAGAGACATTGGCACTGGGTGAGTCTACAGAGGCAGGCAAGGGACAAGTGGTGCTGGTCCTTAGAGACCATATTAGGATTTAGACTTTTCTTTAAAGCAAAAGACCATTCATTTCCTGTGATCTTCAAATGCTCTCAGCCAGTGGCTCCTATGGACTTTGTTGTTCACTTGTAGTGGCCCATTTTTGTCACACATATTCCAGCTTGATTTTTTTAAGATTCCCCCACCCCCCCACCCCAACGTACTTATTTTTTTTTCTCAACAGCTTTTATAGTCAGTTAATAAACTCTTCTTCCTTACAGTCTATCAGACCTTTCTTTTCTTCACTCTCCCATCCCTTCCAGTTTAAATTCTTTCATCTACATTTCCAATAAATGCTTTCATCTCACAAGACCCCAAACCTGGCTCTACTTTCTTCTGCACTCAAGAAGCCAAGTGCTAGTGGAACAAGGCACAAAACAGTATGAGTGGCATCATCATAAAGTCACGTTCAGTGACCGAAAGTTGATATTTAACTATCTGCAGGGGCATATGTTGGTTTTCTAGGATCTGAAGTTCACACAGTTTGGGGAGTCCTTTTTAAGAAAAAACTATAAATTTGTAAGTACAAAATTAGGATAAGTGTATATTAAATTGTTCTTATCTTTTTTTTTTTTTTTTTTTTTTTTTTGAGACAATCTGAGTTTATCATCCTTGATAGAGTGCCTTGGCGTCATTGCTCACAGCAACTTCAAACACCTGGGCTTCAGGGATTCTCTTGCCTCAGCCTCCCAAGTAGCTGAGATTACAGGTGCCCACCACAACACCCGGCTATTTTTAGAGATAGGTCTCACTGTGGTTCAGGCTGGTCTCAAATCTGTGAGCTCAGGTAATCCACCCGCCTAGGCCTTCCAAGTGCTGGGATTACAGGTATAAGCCACCATGCCTGGCAAGTGTATATTTAGAATGAGGCAATAAATCACCAACAAGTTACTGAAGGCCTGGAGTTGCAGAAGCCTGTCTTCTAACATGAATGGGTGACTTATTGGAATCCTTACAGGCACATGCTTCCTGAGTACAGCTTGGTTCCCCTGCCTGACTAGGACACTCCACCTCTCCTAGCAGCTCACAATGAGAAGCCCTGAGCTGAAGTTTCATTAGCCTCGTGGGTACTCTTGCTACCCAATGTCTTATTCCATTCAGGTTGCTATAACAAAATACCCTAAATTGGGTAATTTGTAACAACAAATGTTTGTATTTCAGGAGATTGCAAAGTTCAAAATCAAGGCACCAGCATATTTGATGTGATGTAGATAACAAATTCTTGTCATAACCTCACATGGCTAAGGAACAAATAAGCTCCTTCAGTCCTCTTTTATATAGGCTCTAAACCTGTTCATGAAGGCAGAACATTGATGACCTAATTACCTTCCAAAGGTCTGACCTCTTAATACCCTCACCTTTAGGGTTAAATTTCAAACATGAATTTTGAGGGAACACAAACATTCAGACCATAGAATTCCACCCCTGGTGCCCAAATTTCATATTTTTCCCACATGCAAAATATACTCGTTCCATCCTAATTGCTCTAAAAATTTTAGCTTGTTCCAGTATCAATTTGAAAGTCTAATTGAAACACTCATCTAAGTCTCATAAATCAGAATTGGGTGAGACTCAAGGTAGGATCCATTTTCAAGCAAATTTCCCTCCTGCTGCAAGCCTATAAAAGGTATGTACTTCCAAAATGTAATGGTGAGATAGGCATAGGATAGACATTCTCATTTCAAAAGCAACTACAGGAAAGAAGAAAGGAATAACAGGGCCCAAGTAAGTCCAAAAGGCAACAGAGAAAACAACATCAAATCCTAAGGCTTGAGAATAATCTTCTTTGACTCTGTGTCCCACCTCTGGACATACTGGGGCAGGGGTCGTATCTTTAAGGCCCCATGGCATGGCTGGGCGCAGCCCACACTGCTGCTTAAGGCCCCATGGCATGGCTGGGCACAGCCCACACTGCTGCTTTCACAATGTTGGAGTTGCATGCCTTTTGATTCTTCTAGGCTGGAATGGCATGCTGGTGACTACCAATTGGATCTCAGGAGGTGACTCCAACCCACAGCTCTGTTGGGCAGTACCCTGATGGGAACTCTCTGTGGTGGCCCCATCCCCATGGCTCCATTAGACATTGTCCTATTGAGGGCTCTCTGAGATGGTCCTGCTCCTCAGGACCCTGCTTGGGCTCCAAAAGGATCCCTGAAGCATCCTTTGAAATGCAGGTGGAGGCAGCCATGTCCCTCATAGCTCATGCACTACATTCCCCCATAGTGATGGCACTGTACAGATATGCCAAGGTGTCCTCCCTGTACTCTTCAGAGGGATGGCCCATTCCACACCTGGGTTCACTTGAACCAAACATGGGGCATTTGAAAAGTGCCAGAATGTGGGGAGCAGAGGCTTGAGTTGGCTCAGGGGAGAAAGCACCAGAGTACCTCAGGTGACAGAGGCCCTTCTTTTGGCATTATTCTTGAGAGTTATGAGCCAGTAATGGAAACAGCAGACTCAATGATCTCCAAAATGCCTCTGGGGCCATTCTTCCATTATCTTGACAAATAGCATCTGGCATCCTTCTATAGGTACCATTCTCCTCATCAAATGTTCACTTAGCCACACCCTTGATGTTCCCTCCTAAACACACCTTTTCATTCTTTACAACATAGCCAGGTTGAGAAATTTCCAAATGTTTAAGTTCTGCTTCCCTTTTGTTTATAAGTTTCATCTTTAAATTGTTTTTCTCTTCTTGTATTTTACTATAAACAGTCAAGAGAAGCCATGGTCCTATCTCAACTCTTTGCTTAAAGAGTTCTTCAATCAATAGAGATAGTCCCAGACTTACAATGGTTATCACTTATGATTTTTTGACTTCACAATGGACCCATCAGAATGTAACTCCATCACAAGTCGAGGAGCGTCTGTACCCTATTTTGTCACTCAAAGTTCTTCCTTCTACAAAACACTACAACACTTAGTTCAGCTAAGTTCTCTGCCACTTTGGAAAAATGATTACCTTTCCTCTAGTTTCCAATAACATTTTTCTCATTTCCTTTTTCAGACAGAGTCTTATTATGTTGCCCTCGGTAGAGTGCTATGGCTTCACAGCTGACAGCAACCTCAAACTCTTGGGCTCAAGTGATTCTCTTGCCTCAGCCTCCCAGGTAGTTGGGATTACAAACGCCCATCATAACGCCTGCCTATTATTATTATTATTTTTTTTTTTTTTTCAGTTTTTGGCCGGAGCCAAGCTTGAACCCACCACCTCCAGTATATGGGGCCAACGCCCTACTCTTTGAGCCACAGGCACCACCCTGCTGGCTATTTTTTGTTGCAGTTGTTATTGTTGTTTAGCTGGCCCGGGCTGGGTTCAAACCAGCTCTCTCAGTGTACGTGGCTGGTGCTATAACCACTGTGCTATGGGTGCGGAGCCAACATTTTTCTCATTTTCATCCAAGAGCTCATCAGAATGGCCTTTCCTGTCCATATTTCTTACCAATATTCTATTCCTGATCTTTTAGGTAATCCTTCAAAAAGACTGAGCTTCCAGGGCCAGGCACGGTGGCTCACACCTGTAATCCTTGCCCTCTAGGAGACTGAGGCAGGCGGATCACTTAAGCACCAGCCTGAGCTAGAGCAAGACCCCATCTCCAACAATAGCTGGACATTGTGGCAGGCACCTGTAGTCCCAACTAGGTGGGAGGCTGAGACTAAAGAATAGCTTGAGCCCAAGAGTTTGAGATTGCTGTGAGCTATGATGACACTAGGGCACTTTACTAAGGGTGACAAAATGAGACTCGGTCTCAAAAAAAAAAAAAAAAAGAGTGAGCTTCCTATACAACTCTGAGACTTCACTAGAATCATTTTTTTTTTTTTTTTTTTTTGAGACAGAGCCTCAAGCTGTCACCCTGGGTAGAGTGTGGTGGCATCACAGCTCACAGCAACCTCCAACTCCTGGGCTCAAGTGATTCTCCTGCCTCCACCTCCCAAGTAGCTGGGACTATAGGCGCCCACCACAACGCTCGGCCATTTTTTGTTGCAGCCATCATTGTTGTTTGGCTGACCCGGGCTGGATGCGAACCCGGCAGCTCAGGTGTATGTGGTCGGTGCCTTAGCCGCTTGAGCCACAGGTGCTGAGCCTTTACTAGAATCATTGTTAATGCTCTGTTCACATCAATATAGGTTTTTGTTAGCATACACCTCCAATTTTTTTTTTTTTTTTTTTTTTTTGAGACAGAGTCTCACTTTGTTGCCCTCGGTAGAGTGCCATGGCATCACAGGTCACAGCAACCTCACATTCTTGGGCTTAGCAGTTCTCTTGCCTCAGTCTCTCAAGTAGCTGGACTACAGGTGTCCACCACAATGCCTGGCTATTTTTACAGGCGAGGTCTTGCTCTGGCTAAGGCTGGTCTCAAACCTGTGAGCTCAGACAATTCGCCCGCCTGGACCTCTCAGAGTGCTGGGATTACAGTTGTGAGCCCCCGGGCCTGGGCTTCCCCTCCAAATTTCTCTAGCCTTTGGAACCCTTCCACGTTTTATGATAGGTATTTGTTAGAGCAGCCCCTCACTCCTTGGTACCAATTTTTTTCTTTTTTTTTTTTTTTTGTAGTTTTTGGCTGGAGTTGGGTTTGAACCCGCCACCTCCAGCATATGGAGCCCCACTCCTTTGAGCCACAGGTGCCGCCCACCAATTTTTGTCTTAATCTATTGAGACTGCTATAACAAAATAGATTGGGTGACTACTCAGGAGGCTGAGGCAAGAGAATTGCCTAAGCCCAAGAGCTGGAGGTTGCAGTGAGCTGTGATGCCAGATCATTCTACTGAGGATGATAAAGTGAGACTCTGTCTCTAAAAAAAAAAAAAAAAAAAGATTGGGTGATTTATAAACAATAGACATCTATTGCTCACAGTTCTGGAGTCTATAAGTCTAAGATAAAGGTGCCAGCAGATTTGGCGTCTGGTGAGGGCCTGTTCCTCAGGGAGGCGTCTTCTTGCCACATCTTCATATAGCAGGACAAACAAGCTCCTTCAGGCCTCTTTTCTGAGGACACTAATATTACTTATGAGGAAGAGCCCTCATAACCTAATCACCTCTCAAAGGTCTCAAAAGTTGAAATTTTCACACATCTAAACATTGCTGAGGAAATTGTATTTAAGTCTCAGAATGAAAATAGTGTTGGAATAAGGTTTATACATGTGTAACGAGAAAACGATCTTCCATCCTTCACAAATATTATTTGTTTCTGGAATGTTTTAATTACAATAATTACAGGGTATATTATAATAAATTTAAGTACATGGATCTTAGTAGTATCACTGCCTGAGTTGAATAATTTTATCTCTAACCTATTATTTCAAACTTTAGATTACGAAGTGGGCTAAAAGATAGTTTTTATTTGAAAATACAGATTAAAATCCCGTTGTGATTGTGACATGAAAACACAATATTATTAGGGAGTTTTTTCTTTTCTTTCCTTTCTTTTTTTTTTTTTGAGACAATGTCTCTGCCCCTGGCAGAGTGCAGTGGCATCATCATAGCTCATTATAACCTCAAACTCAGCCTCCTGAGTAGCTGGGACTATAGGCTTATGCCATGATGCCTACCTAATTTTTCTATTTTTAGTATATATGGAGTTTCTTTAATTTTTAAAATAACTTTTTTAGAGAAAGAATTTTTTTGTTGTTGTTGTTAGAGATAGAGTCACTTTATCACCCTTGGTAGAATGCCATGACATCACAGCTCACAGCAACCTCCAACTCTTGGGTTTAGGTGATTCTCTTGCCGCAGCCTCCTCAGTAGCTGGGACTATAGGCGCCTGCCACAACGCACGGCTATTTTTTTGTTGCAGTTTGGCCAGGGCTGGGTTTGAACTCACCACCATCAGGTATATGAGGCCAGTGCCCTGCTCACTGAGCCACGGGCGCCGTCCTAGAGAAATAATTTTTTATAGCCTTAGTGAAGTGCTATGGCATCACAGCTCACAGCAACCTCCAAGTCCTGGGTTTAGGCGATTCTCTTGCCTCAGTCTCCTGAGTAGCTGGGACTACAGGCACCTGCCACAATGCCTGGCTATTTTTTTTGTTGCAGTTTGGCCAGGACCGGGTTCAAACCCACCACCCTCGGTATATGGGGACGGCACCCTACCCACTGAGCCACAGGCACCACCCAAGATGGGATTTCTTATTTAGGCTGTTCTGGAGGTCTACTTCTGACCTCAAGCAATCCGCCTGCCTTGGCCTCCCAGAGTGCTAGGATTACAGGTGTAAGCCACCACATCTGGCTATATAGTTTTTTAATATAATAATCACCTTATCATGCTCCTTGAATTTAAACTGTATTTTATTTATTTTAGATCAGCAATAATATTCCATTGAGTAAAAATGTATGTTTACTTAACTCAGTTTTCTTTTAAACTTAAAATTATGAAATGATTGCTTCAGATCAATGCCATTTATCAGGCTGAAGTTAAAACCATGTATACAGGCAGCCAAGAAACAGACTAATGCATATATGGTATGGCTTGGTGCTCGTAGCTCAGCAAGTAGGGCACCAGCCATATACACCAAGGCTGGCAGGTTCAAGCCCAACCCACGCCTGCTAAACAACAATGACAACTACAACCCAAAAATAGCCAGATGTTGTGGCAGGTGCCTGTAGTCCCAGCTACATAGGAGGCTGAGGTAAGAGAATTGCTTGAGCCCAAGAGTTTGAGGTTGCTGTGAGCTGTGATGCCACAGCACTCTATTGAGACTCTGTTTCAAAATAAATAAATAAATAAATAATACATATATGGTAATAAATTGATGACAGAGTTGACCCTAAAGTACAGTGGGGAAATGATAAACTTTTCAAAAAGTGGTGCTGGGTCAATGAAATATGCATATAAAAAAATGAAACTTGATCCTTATCTCTCTTCATACAAGAAAAGCAATACCAGATTTTAAAATTAAAAAAATCAATACTAGATTTAAACGTTAAAGTGAATGGCTCTGTGCCTGTGGCTCAAGCAGCTAAGGCACCAGCCACATACACCTGAGCTGGCAGGTTCGAATCCAGCCTGGGCCTGCCAAACAACAATGATGGCTACAACCAAAAAATAGCTGGGCATTGTGGCAGGTGCCTATAGTCCCAGCTACTTGGGAGGCAGAGGCAGGAGAATCACTTGAGCCCAGGAGCTGGAGGTTGCTGTGAGCTGTGATGTCATAGCACTCTACCTAGGGTGACAGCTTGAGGGTCTGTCTCAAAACAAAAAAAAACAAAAAACAAACAAACAAACAAAAAGTTAAAGTGAAAAAAACTAGGAAATTTCTAAACAAAACAGAAATACAGAAAACTACCTCCTTAATTTTGAGAAAAGTAAACGGACACAGAAACTGCACTAACACTGGCTGGGCCCAGTGGCTCACACCTGTAGTCCTAGCACTCTGGGAGGCTGAGGTGGGTGGATTGCCTGAACTCACAGGTTTGAGACCAGCCTGAGCCAAAGTGAGACCTCATCTCTAAAATAGCCAGGCATTGTGGCAGATGCCTATAGTCCCAGCTACTTGAGAGACTAAGGCAAGACAATCACTTGAACCCAAAGGTTTGAGGTTGCTGTAAGCAATGACACCATGGCACTCTACCCAAGGAGACAAACCATGGCACTCTACCCAAGGAGACAAAGTGACATTCTGTCTTCAAAAAAAAATAATAAAGCAAGCAAGCAAGCAAGCAAGAAAGCACTAACACTAAAATGAAAATGATATATTGGACAACAAACACTAAAATGAAAATGATATATTGGACAACATTAAACGTGAGAACATCTTTTTATCAAAATCCATGTTTAAGAGTGAAAAAAACAAGTCAAAGACAGAAAGATGATATTTTAATACATATATTTGTCAAAAGGTTTGTAATTGGAATATATTAAATATTCCTAGAATTAATAAGTGATTCCTAGAATCAATGCTTAGGCAAGCCAGGACTTCAGCTTCCAACCAAGCTGGAGTAAAAGAGACTAGATCTACCTATTCTATCAAAACAACTTCTTTGAAAAAAGAACAAAACATTTGAAACAACAATTTTCATGACATTGGACATCAGGCAGTTAAGGACAGGAATACCTGGAGGCAAGAACCAAACAAGGTGAGCGCTGTAGTTCTCCCAACTTTCTGCCTGCTGAGACTTCCTAAGGTGTAATTCCCAGAGCTTGGAGGTCTCTCTGTATTGGGAAGATGGATCTGGGGGATTGGGAAAGCTACTACATCTGATGGTGCAAGATAGCTTAACATACTGAAAAAAGCTACAGAGAGGGGGCTCTGGAAACCACTCAAGTAGTGCAGCTCAAATCTTCAGCTGAATAGTCATCAGCAGGTGCAGGTGAAGAATCTACCTAATGCTAGAGAAAAAAACCCACTGAGAAAGACTGGGAGGGAAAATCAATGAGGCTCACACCACTGTGGAAATTCTTTTTTTGGGGGGGGGGACAGGGTCTCACTTTGTCACCCTCAGTAGAGTGCTAGGTGTCACAGCTCACAGCAACCTCAAACTCTTGGGCTCAAGCATTTCTCTTGCCTCAGCCTCCCAAGTTGCTGGGACTACAGGTGCCCCACCACAATACCCATCTATTTTTAGAGATGGGGTCTCTCCCTTGCTCAGGCTGGTCTCCAACCTGTGAGCACAGGCAATCTACCCTCCTAGGCCTCCCAGAGTGCTGGGATTATAGGCGTAAGCCACCGTGCCCAGCCATCACTGTGGAAATATTAATAGTTTCTCTTCTCCTCAGCCAAAGCAGAAAATACCATTATTTACAGGGCATTGTAGAGTTCTCTCAAGGATTTTGTCTTAGTAAATGTGCAAAATTAATCATAGACTAACTGCTGCTGTGATCCTGTCTAAGAAAACTTAACAAGACCCAGTAGGATCAAACTGTTTCCAAGTAATTATGTCCCAGAACAAAACTCAACTACAAAACAAAATACCCAATGTCCAACAAAATGAATTTGCAATGTGTGACAGCCAATAAGAAATTACAAAGAAGCAGTTAAATATGACTCAAAATGATAGGACAGAATCAATCAACTGAAGCCAACCTAAAAACTACACAGATAAAAGAAGCGGACAAAAACATCAGAACAGTTGTTGTAGCTATATCCCATATGTTCACAAAGCTAGAGGAATAGCTTATGAGGATGTCCAACTGCAGACCATGGCTGGCTTTGAATGCTTATCTAAGAGCTATCTTGGAACACATACTAAATGCAATGAATGAAAGCTGACAAGCCAAGGAAAGGTCCATGCATAATTTTTGTGATATCTGCCTCCACAGATAAGCATTCATAGCCAGCTGAGGGCCTCAGTTGGACACCCTCAGTAGTACATTAAATAAAGATATAGAAAATACTATAAAGACCCAAATCAAATTTATACAGATGAAGAATATAATGACTAGCATGAAAAATGTGCTGCATTCCATTATCAGTAGATTAGTATTAAAGAACATTAGTGAATTTAAATACATAGGAAAGGCAGCACCTGTGCTCAGTGGGTAGGGCGCCAGCCACATACACCGAGGCTGGTGGGTTCGAACCTAGCCCAGACCAGCTAAAACAACAATTGACAACTGCAACAAAAAAATATCTGGGTGTTGTGGCAGGCGCCTGTAGTCCCAGGTACTTGGGAGGATGAGGCAGGAGAATCACTTAAGCCCAAGAGTTGGAGGTTGCTGAGAGCTGTGATGCCATGGCACTCTACCCAGGGCAACAGCTTGAGACTATGTCTCAAAATAAATAAATAAACAAACAAATAAATAAAATAAATACATAGGAAAAAAGATTGAAAAAAATGAACACAGGGCCAGGGTCAGGCCCAGAGGCTCATGCCTGTAATCCTAGCACTTGGGAGGCCAGGGCAGATGGATTGCCAGAGGTCATAGGTTCAAGACCAGCCTGAGCCAAAGCGAGACCCTATCTCTAAAAATAGCCAGATATTGTGGCGGGCACCGGTAGGCCCACTTCTGGGGAGGCTGAGGCAAGAGAATTGCTTGAGCCCAGGAGTTTGAGGTTGCTGTGAGCTATGACAGCACAGTACTCTACCAAGGACAACAAAGTTAAACTCACTCTAACAAAAAAAAAAAAAAAAAAAAAGAAAGAACGAAAATAAAAAATTAACACCGCATTAATAAAAATACTTATGGCATTTGTAGGGAAGCGGCT
>CAUYPK010093530.1:0-16848 GCA_963574355.1 Loris lydekkerianus | reverse complement strand
TACACTGCTGGTGGGAATGCCCACTAATACGTTCCTTCTGGAAGGATGTTTGGAGAATACTTAGAGACCTAAAAATAGACCTGCCATTCAATCCTATAATTCCTTTACTAGGTTTATACCCAGAAGACCAAAAGTCACAAGATAGCAAAGACATCTGTACCAGAATGTTTACTGCAGCCCAATTCATAATTGCTAAGTAATGGAAGAAGCCCAAGTGCCCATCGACCCACAAATGGACTAGCAAATTGTGGTACATGTATACCATGGACTATTATGTAGCCTTAAAGAAAGATGGAGACTTTACCTCTTTCATGTTTACATGGATGGAGCTGGAACATATTCTTCTTAGCAAAGTATCTCAGGAATGGAAGAAAAAGTATCCAATGTACTCAGCCCTACTATGAAGCTAGATTATAGATTTCACATGAAGGCTATAACCCAACTATAGCACAAGATTATGGGGAAAGGGCCAAGGAAGGGGAAGGGAGGGGGGAGGATATGGTGGAGAGAGGGTAATGGGTGGGGCCACATCTAAGGTGCATCTTTGAATGGGTACAGGTGATTGCACTAATGTACACAGCTATGATTTAACAATAAAAAAAAAATAAATGAATATGCTATATACATTATAAAACACCACAATGAAACTTATTCCCAGCTGAGAACATCAGCATTCCCTGGGGCACCATAGAGATGCAGAGTTCCAGGCCCAGCCCTTCTAAATTAGAATCTACATTTTAACAAGATCCCCAGGAGATTCATATGCTTCTGAAATTTAGAAGACCATTGGCCTGAGCTACTTGTCAAAGTGAAGTAACAAGTATTTCCCACGAAGCTTTGTGAAGCAAATAAGTATTTAGGCTAGTGGGCTTAGCGTTAGACTTAGCAGGGTAAGAGTGCACTGTTTCACCGTGGACTTCTAAATGCTAGATTATGGAGCTCTTCATTTGAGCCACCAATAATATCCAGTTTTTGTTGTAGTCTTCTCAGATGATCTATTCCATTTCTTTAGAGAAGATTCTTCTAATTTCTTGCTCTGGAAAATGCTGGCTGTGTATAAAGCATGAGGGAATGGGTGGGGTGAGTTATTTCCTATACAGGTGTGTAAATATTTCTTCCATTTTCTGTGTATGGCTTGTGCCACCCAGTTTTGTTCTGGCATTTCTAAGTCCCAGACTTTTTGTTATTTCTTTTACCATAACATTAGATCTATTAACTAGTTCACACTATTTTTGAAATAGATGCAATGGGAGTGCTTCTTACAAAGAATGTACTTCATGTCCACATTCGATTTTGAAGATGTTATATTTGATTTCCATAGATTTTCCAGGACTGTGGTTGGCTGCCATCTGTGTTGCTGTCACTTCTCCTTTGATTTTTCACATTTACTGAGAAATGGCTGTTGTGATTTCTGTCAAGTGCAATGTATTCTTGGAGAAAAAGGTATTTATTTATTTATTTCAGGTTAATATGAGGGTATATACAATTGGTGTACATTGTTTGCCTTTATAAGGTAAAGTCTAAGTTGTAGCTGTATCCTTTCACACAGCAAGTGTGCCATATACCTGCACATTGTTCCTGCTGGATAGGAAGCCACTGATTCCTCTTTCCTCCTCTACCCTTCTTGAATTTAATTGAGTTGTTCTCATGTGAGTATGCTTTTGTTAACCTACAAGTTTTAAATTAGTATAACCTACA
This sequence comes from Loris lydekkerianus, assembly GCA_963574355.1. Lineage (NCBI taxonomy): Eukaryota > Metazoa > Chordata > Mammalia > Primates > Lorisidae > Loris > Loris lydekkerianus. The sequence goes on along the minus strand of CAUYPK010093530.1, from coordinate 15,150 downwards.
TGTGATGCCTGTCTTTTCATTCTTGTGATACTTTAGTTAGGAGAGTGTTCTCCAAATCCATTCTAGTTACAATAAAGGATACAAAATCTACATCTTTTTAATGGCTGAATTGTATTCCATGGTGTACATATACCACAGTTTATTAATCCATTCGTGTGTTGAAGGGCACTTAAATTGGGCTGTTATAAACATTCAAATGCATATGCTCTTATGGTAAAATGACTTATTTTTTTTTTGGGGGGGGGTAGATACCTAGTAATGGGATTGCAGGACCAAATGGAAGGTCTACTTTTAGTTCTTTGAGGATAAGTCTATAATGATTGAAGCAGCATGGTATTGGCATAAAAATAGAGACATAGATTTGTGGAAAAGACCAGAGAACCTAGAGATGAAACCAGCCCCGTATCACCATCTGATCTTTGATAAAGCAAACAAAAGCATACATTGGGTAAAAGAGTCTCTATTTAATAAATGGTGCTGGGAGAACCACAGCACATGTAAAAGGCTAAAATTGGACCCACCCTCTTATCACTTACAAAAATTAACTCAAGATAGATAAAAGATTTGAACCCAAGGTACAAAACTCTAAAACAGCGGTTCTCAACCTGTGGGTCGCAACCCACAGGAACTGTATTAAAGAGCCATGGCATTAGGAAGGTTGAGAACCACTGCTCTAGAAGAATGTGTGGGAAAAACTCTTAGATATTAAAACTTAAAAACATTAGTTTTAGAAAAGAATTTATGAAATAGACCCCAAAGGCAATCACAGCAACAACAAAAATGAACAAATGGGACCTGATCAAATTAAAAGGTTTCTGCACAGCTAAGGACACAATCAACAAATCAAAGAGGCAGCCTTCACAATGGGAGGAGATATTTGCATGCTATGAATCTAACAAAAGGGTAATAACAAGAATCTACAAAGAACTCAAGAAAACCAAGAAGAAAAAAATGAAACAAGCCCTTTAAAATCTGGGCAAGAGACATGAACAGAAACTTTTCTCATGAGGACAGGCTAATGGCCAACAAACTCATTTTTTTAAAAGCTCATTATCTCTAATTATTAGAAAAATGCAAATCAAAACCACTTTGAGATACCACTTAACGCTGGTGAGAATGGCCTACATCATAACATCCCAAAGCAACAGATGCTATTGGGAGTGCAGAGAGAAGTGAACATTCATGCACCATTGGTAGAACTGCAAACTTGTCACTCTTCAAGTCAGATCAACTGCCCCCTCTGTTGTAGACCCCTCTGAACATACTTAAGCTTTCTAGACTTTGTGCTGAAACTCAATGGTGGGCCACCAATGGGTTGGACCACAACAAAGTTTCTTGGCCTCACCATTATTGACATTTGGGGCCAGATAATTCTTTGCCCACAGGTGAGAACCACTGAGTCCCAGCAATGCTGAGAAATCAGTGCCTCCCAGCTGATCTCTAGAAAGCTAGACATCTAGGATATTGGCCTCCCCAGGCCCTGCCACTCCGTGAGCTCTGCATCCTCCCAACACTCTTGGCCTTTTCTCAGCCACCAACCCATCCTCTTCCTATTTTCTCTTTATCAGTTCTGATTTCATTTTTTCTTTAGTATCATTTTAAACAATTTCTTATGGTAGAAAAATGAATATGTATTATCTATGTGGCTTTTTGAACTGAAATTTCTATCAAAATATCCTCTAAAGCAGGGGTCCTCAAACTATGGCCCACAGGCCACATGAGGCGGCGTAATTGTATTTGTTCCCTTTTCATTTTTTTACTTCAAAATAAGATATGTGCAGTGTGCATAGGAATTTGTTCATTGCTTTTTTTTTTTTTTTAACTATAGTCTGGCACTCTGATGGTCTGAGGGTCAGTGAACTGGCCCCCTGTTTAAAAAGTTTGAGGACCCCTGCAGAGGAGAGAGAAACAAATTGGTGTTTGTGATTCAGAAATCTTTGAAAGTAATATTTTGCTATTGCTTGGTGTTAATTATTTGGTACATGGCATATTTTTAAAAATCATCACCCAATAAATTTTTGTAGCTGATTCCATAACGAGCTCATCAGAAATGAGGTTTGGTAATATGACTGACTATTCTTTGTGAGGAAGAAAGCTGGCATTTATTTAGTTTTGTTTGAATATGATGGCCCTCAAAAATCTTTCCAAACCTACTCTTGTTAAAAAATTCACTTTATGTTATGCAGGGATTCAAATGTTAAGTTTTCAAATATTAGGCTTTATTTTCCATTAGTTATTAATATTTCCAGAATTTTTTGGTATGCAAATTTGCAGTTTATTCAGTTGACTAAAATAACAATTCCCAGAAGGAGTAAGTCTAGATCACCTAGAGAATCAACTTGGTAATCTTACCTCCTGAGAGGAAAGTACTGCAGAACAAATCTGATTTATAGTTTCTTTTGGATATTTCATCGTTTTCTAGGGAGATAAAAAGGATTACATCTAGCCCCTGCACCTTCTAGTACCTACTGTGCCTTTGTGAGTATTGGAGATTATTTACAAAAGTGGCCCCAATTTTCCATCTTTGCCTTTGTCCACTTTTATATTCTGACATTTTAGCTTCTCCCATAAATAGTTGGAGTCCTTGAGAGGACCTGCATACTTCTTTTATCTTCCTTTAGAGATACTCACCTCCCATGAGATTAAACCAGGGCTTAACCTTTGGAAGATGATAGTCCATGTGGGTCAGAGAAGAGCCATACCACCTGTGGCCATACCAGAGCACCAGTCCTAGCCAACCTAGCATTTGACTGCAGATGTGTGAGTGAGCCCAGCTAAGACTAGAAGCTGAGCCCTGTCCAACTGCCAACATGAAGAGTCGTGAGTTCAGTAAAGAGAAGTAATACATAGTTGTTTTAACTCGTTAAATTTTAGGATGACTTATCATATGACAAAGCTAAGAAAAACAATGAGAATTGGAAAAAGGCACCTCTTCAGGTGGATGGTTAGGTAACAGCACCTCTTATTCTGACATTACTCTATGCCTTATGTGCTCTTATGTGAGGCTACAGCTTTCACAACTGGAAGCCGTGATACCTAGAACCAGGTTGCTACCTTCCACCCTAGGCACAGCCATTTAGAAGCTGTGTGATCTTCAGAAGGACCTCGTCTCCATAAGTCTGTATATTACTTTCCCAAGTTCATGTATTAGAATGGACTCATTAGACATCATAGAGTATACTGTTATGAGGGTAAGTGTCAGGAGTCTGAGAGACATTCCAGTGATGCAGAGCCTTTTCCTTTGAGCACAAGGGACCAGGCTGAGTCATTGGCTTGAACACTGAGATCTAAGGAATCTTAGTTTGGGGACCGTTCAGAGAAATTCTCAGTGCAAAACACTTGTAAATCCCTTTGGTCAGAATCAAACCAGAGTTGTCCAACCAGTTAAAGCAGTTGCAAACTTGTAGTAAAGAAGCTGACCAAACATTGCCAAGAGAGTTTGTAACCACAAAAAAGAAAAAGAAAGAACTCTCAAATCTCACTGCCCTTATCTTAGCCATCAGTCAAAAACCAAATCTCCAGCATTCTCAGAGATAAAGATAGAGCTTTTTCCCGTCCAACTGAAGATCAATTCCGTCTGCATAGCCTCAGTTTTCTTAATTGTGAAATGCAGTTAATTATAGACCTTTTCATAGGACTGTTATGAGGATTGTATTAGGTAATTAATGCAGAATGCTTACTATCCATGTCTGGAACTTAGTAAATACTCAAAAAATCTGCTATTGTTAGTATTTAAATGAAGAGCACTCACTCAGCACTCAGGAACCCGATTTGAGCCATGGATCTCAAATGCAACACTTTAGCCATCTGGGCCTCAGTTTCCTCATTTGTTATCATTAGGTCATGCAGCATTTAGTAAGTGAAAAAAGCTAGAAAAATTACTATTTATTCCTAATTCCAAGAGTGGAGTGCAAAATGACATGGGCAATCTAGTAAGTTAGTTCAGAAATCAGGTTAACTGATGAAGGCTCTAGATTTAGAAAAAGCTATTGAGAAGAGGTGTAAGAAAGTTTTGGCATTGGAAGTTTGGAGATCACAGGGAATAATCTTTTCAAGATCACTTTGATGGTGGGACCACACGGTGGTCTGTGGACTAATGGAAACCTTAACACCCAAGATAGGAGTGAATGACAAACTTGATTTGCCATAATATCCTTCTTAACTGACACTTGACTTCACCTCTGAAACAACCTTGATGTCCTGGTGATACTCCTAATGCCTTAATTCCCATGGTTCTGCTGAGGTGTCTCTCTCCTGACATCTCTACTCTCCTGTCCTCTTTGCTTTGCAACCAGTTGCCAGGACGAGGCAGTGAGCTCAAGCTCACTACTCCCTGAAGAAATAATGATTTACAGCAGAGGTTGGTAATTTCTTTTTTGTAAAGGGTCAGATACTAACTATTTAAGACTTTTCTTCTGTCATAACTACTCAGCTCTTCCATTGACTATAGCACCAAAGCAACCATAGACAATATGTAAATTAATAGGCATATTTGCATTCCAATACAATTTTATTTAGAAAGGGAGGGCAATGTGTTTTGGCCTTCAAGCTGTAGTTTGCTGACCCTTGGGTTAGCAGAAATCAAATACATAGGTTTGTTAGGGATGGGCAACAGAGTATTTTCAGGATTTTTTTAAAATTTCTGATTAATATGAGGGTACAAATGATTAGGTTACATTGTTTGCATTTGTTACATAAAGTCCAAGTTGTAGTTGAGCCCTTCACCCAGGAGATGTGCCATATACCCTCATATTGTGCCCATTAGGTGTTTATCACAGCTCAATTCACAATTGCCAAGATATGGAACCAACCCAAGTGTTTTCAGGATCTTTTAAACCTTAAGCAGGAATCTCTTATTCATTTTTCACTTAAAAATGCCATAACACTATAAAGACATTAAAGTTAATTTTCTACAGAGTAGCCATGAGGGAGACATGTTTCAGAAAATAACAGTAGACCAATGAATGACTTTTCCAGGTATTAAAGATTGTATTCATTCTAGTTGGGAAGCTAGCAAGCCTTTCAAAATGAGAATGTTGGAAACTTAAATGAAAGTTCATATCTGGATTAGATCTCTGACACAGAGAGCAAAATGCATTTTTGAAACTTGAATACCTGTAGAAGTGTCCTCAAGTGCAAGGCTACTAGAATTAGAAGCAACAATAAAGCTCATCTCTCTTCATTATCCTTTTCAAAATGCATTAATACTTTTTTTAAAAAATTCAGCCATGGACTCAAGGTAATGAATACTGTTTGACAAAAAGTAAAGAAAAGGCCTGAAATGTCCTGGGAGGGTTGACATTTTGACAGTTAAAAGAAAAGTTTTACTGGGGAAAAGATTTAAATGCTTTATGCTGTGTTTTCATGTTCTTGCTTTTCAGAGCAGTTAAGATATAGAAACTGTAGCCTCATTAAAGCTAAGGAAATGAGAGAGTTGATCAACTGTGTTGATTGGGTACATCATAGATAAAATGCAAATACTCACTGAAAAATATGATTAAATGTAGTGTTTTCAGGTCACTTTAATATTTATGTCCACATTAATTTCTTTTAGGAAATAGGTAGATAAATAGTAATTTACTCATTTTCACCCCAACTTGAACTGGTACTAATATGAAAACGTAGGATGTTGGGTTCAGGGGTTAATTGAGAATCCTGAAAATAGTATTTTCCTGGCAATTGTAAAAAAATAGAACTTGAGGATTGCTTAGCAACATAATCTAACATTTAGAAAGTAAAAAATAAAAACCGGTAATAGCCCCTCCATGTTGTTTATTACTTCTTCTTGAAGAGTTCACTCTTAAAATACTACATCATCAAGTTAAGTTAAGGTATCCTTGTAGTCTGAAAGCAACATATGGACAGAGGAAATATAAGCCAGATTAAGCTCCCTGTGTTATATGAACTGGCAATATAGCCATGCATGTTAAATACCTGCAAATTGTCAACCCCTAATTTGTGGTTTCCCATAGGACTAAGGCAGTATAGCATATTTTTTTTTTCTAACTACAGATGTTTGCAATTTTTAACCACAATAAATGTACCAAAAGATTTTAAAGCATTATATTTTCTACCTTGTTTAAAGACAAGCATCTGTTTGCTCTAACATTGGAATAAAATCTCTGAATCATACAAAAAGTGAGATTTTATGGTCCATATGCACAAACTCTAGAAATGGGCTAATTTTCAAAATTTATTATGGACAGGCAATTATGTGCGTGAAATTTCACAAGCATATATGAATCATTCCCTAAGCCACATTGAGCATTTTTGCATTTAAATCGCTTTGTAAGAAGGCAACCACTAGGACATGTTTCTTTTTTGCATTAATAGTTGCAGAGGTGTGGCCAAGATAAAAGGTAACTGAAATTAGCCTAAGTTTATGAAACAGGAATTATAATCCTCAGAAAAGATTGCTTGAAAAGTAACAGTGCTGACAAAATGAATCTTCATTCAGTTAACCTGGAAAATAGATGTTTCAGAGGATGGTGTATAATTTGGGTGTGCCCTTGTCTGAAAATTAAAATATGGGCTACAAATGACTATCATTATACTTTATAATTTCTGCAAAATTTTGGTTTAGCTTTTATGATCCTGTGATCTATGATGTAGAGCATATTAAACTTGAAGTATTTTCAGCAAAAGAAAGGTTAGAATCATAATCGTTATTTTCTTTTTTTAAGTTTTTTTTTTATTGTTAAATCATACCTGTGTACATTTGTGCAAGCAAGGGGTACAATGTGCTGGTTTCATATACAATCTGAAATATTCTCATCAAACTGTTCAATGTAGCCTTCATGGCATTTTCTTAGTTATTGTATGTAGACATTTGTGTTCTGCATTAAGTAGGTTTCATCTGTACCCATTCTAAGATGCACTGTAGGTGTGGCCCCACCCATTACCCTCCCTCCCCCCTGACTTACCCCCTCCCTTCCACTCCCTTGGCCCTTTCCCCATATTCTTGTGCTATAGTTGGGTTATAGCCATCATATGAAAGCTATAAATTAGCTTCATAGTAGGGCTGAGTACATTGGATACTTTTTCTTCCATTCTTGAGATACTTTGCTAAGAAGAATATGTTCCAGCTCCATCCATGTAAACATGAAAGAGGTAAAGTCTCCATCTTTTTTAAGGCTGCATAATATTCCATGGTATACATGTACCACAATTTGCTAGTTCATTCATGGGTTGATGGGCACTTGGGCTTCTTCCATGACTTAGCAATTATGAATTGGGCTGCTATAAATATTCTGGTACAGATGTCTTTGTTATATTGTGATTTTTGGTCTTCTGCGTATATACTTAGTAAAGGAATTATAGGATGGAATGGCATGTCTATTTTTAGATCTCTAAGTATTCTCCAAACTCCTTCCAGAAGGAATTAATTAGTATGCATTCCCACCAGCAGTGTAGAAGTGTGTCCTTTTCTCCACATCCACACCAACATCTTTGGTTTTGGGATTTTGTTATGTGGGCTAATCTTACTAGAGTATGGTGATATCTCAAAGTAGTTTTGATTTGCATTTCTCTGATGATTAAGAATGATGAGCATTTATTCATGTGTCTGGAGGCCGTGCATCTGTCGTCTTTAGAGAAGTATCTCTTTAAGTCTTTTGCCCACCCTGAAATAGAATCACTTGTTCTTTCCTTGCTAATATGTTTAAGTTCTCTGTGGATTCTTGTTATTAAACTTTTGTCAGAGACATAACCTGCAAATATTTTCTCCCATTCTGAGGGCTGTCTGCTTGCTATACCTACTATGTTCTTGGCTGTGCAGAAGCTTTTTAGTTTGATTACATCCCAGTAGTGTATTTTTGAGTCCTCTCATAAAATATTCACCAAGGCCAATTCCTTCGAGAGTTTTCCCTGCACTTTCTTCAAGTATTTTTATAGTTTCATGACTTAAGTTTAAATCTTTTATCCAGTGAGAGTCTATCTTAGTTAATGGTGAAAGGTGTGGATCCAGTATCAATCTTCTGCAGGTTGCCAACCAGTTTACCCAGCACCATTTGTTAAATAGGGAATCTTTTCCCAACTGAATGTTATTGATTGGCTTGTCAAAGATCAAATAACTGTAAGTAGCTGGATTAATCTCTTGGTTCTCTATTTTGTTCCAGACATCTACTTCTTTGTTTTTGTGCCAGTAGCATGCTGTTTTGGTCACTATTGATTTATAGTACAGTCTCAGGTCTGGTAGCATGATTCCTCCTGCTTTGTTTTGTTGCTGAGTAATGTTTTGGCTATTTGAGCTTTTTTCTGATTCCATTTAAAATGAAGTATTATTTTTTCTGAAAAGAATTCTTAATCTTCATTAAGCAGTCTCATTCCTAGTAGAAAAAGTTTATTACTACTTCAAAACTATTATACACATATACATGTGCAAATGTATATGTGCAAATAATTAATTTTCTTAGTAGAAACCAACATTTTTCTCAGTGTAAAAGTCACAAAATATAAAAGAAGAAAATGTTAAGTAAAACTTAATAATCTTACATTTAAATCATCAATTCATGATTTATTTTTTCTTTCTATCGATTCTTATTTCTAAGCTCTTGACTGAATGAGCTTAGAAGCAATGACAACCCCAGGAGGCAAAAGCAGCCCTAGCAACCAGATTATGGTCTCCAAATACCATTCTCTACTAAAAAAGAATTGCATATCTGAGTCAGGTCAGGATGAACATGGAATATTGTGTTTTTTTCAGAAAAGAAAGAAGCTATCAAAGGGAACCATTGAGGTCACATCAAAGGGCATAGAAACCAGTTTCAAGGAGCTCTCTTTGGCTTGAATGTTGGAAAAAAAAAATCAAAGCTCATCAAATATCTTAAAATCCATGAGCTCACAATAATAACAAATACAGTTTTTAAAAGAAATGCACTGGTTACTTCAGATGCTACTAGTAAAAGAGTTAATTATTCTAAAAACTGAAAAACATTTAGGAAGAGAGCATTTATTTTGCCTTTTTTCTTTGAACTATACTATTTTGTGGCAAATTATAAGATCTTTATATATTTGCTACCCAGTAGCATAGTTCTTTATAAAATAATTTCTACAAAAAGTACAGAAATAATGAGAAACTTTAATATGACTTAAATGAATTTATATTATTATTATATTCATATGGCTGTAGGACATGAACATCAATGACAGCTATTAAGTGAAAGCTGATGGATGAAGACACTGAAATCACAGAACAGGAGATGGTGTTTCCTAAAAGGTGGGAAACAAATGAGATGAGCCCTATAATTGCATCAGGTGTACAAGGAAACATGAAGAGGAGAAAAATCAACCAAAATGGACTCAACTGACACAGGAGTTAGATTAGCAGACGAGAGCATTAAAAAAGTTTTTATATCTGTATTCTATACTTTCAAAAATTCAAGTAGAGACAGAGATAATACTAACAGAGACGAAAATCAGACCTCTATGCCTGAACACTATAATGTCTCAGGTTAAAAAAAATCAATAGCTGGATGGCTTGGTGCCTGCAGCACAGCAGCTAGGGCACAGGCCACATACACTGGGGCTGATGGGTTCAAACCCAGCCCGGGCCTGCTAAACAACAATGACAACAACAACAACAAAAATTGCCTGGAGTTGTGGCAGGTGCCTGTAGTCCCAGCTACTTGGGAGGCTGAGGCAAGAGAATCGCTTAAGCCCAAGAGTTTGAGGTTGCTGTGAGCTGTGACACCATAGCACTTTGCATAGGGTGAAATAGTGAGACTCTGTCTAAAAAAAAAAAAAAATGAAAAGCTGGGAGACTGAAGTGGGTGGATTGCTTGAGGTCAGGAGTTTGAGACCAGCCTGAGAAAGACTGAGACCCATCTTTAAAAATAGCCAGGTGTTGTGGTAGAAACCTGTAGTCCCAGCTACTCAGGAGGCTGAGGCAAGAGCATTGCTTGAACTCAAGAGTTTGAGGTTGCTGTGAGGTATGATGTCACAGCACTCTACCAAGGGTGACAAAGTGAGACTCTGTCTCAACAATCAATCAATCAATAAATTAATTAATTTAATTAAATAAAAATTAAAACATGAACAGAACACCAGTGAGTTTTGGGACTTCAAGTGGTCTAATATAGGTGTAACTGGAGTTTTGAAGGAGAGGAGAAACAGAGGTAAGAAAGAAAAAATAGTTGAAGAAATTATGGCCAAAATTTTTCCAAATTTGATGAAAACTATAAACCACAGTTCCAAAAAACTCAATAAACCCCAAACAGAAGAGAAATCTACACTAAGGTGCATTCTAGTCAAATTGCCCAGAACCACCGATAAAGAGAAAAATTTTAAATCAAGGGAGATGGGGAGGCATGTTATGTACAAAAGGAATGAAGAAAACAATAGTTTTCCCTTTGGAAACAAGGCAAGCAAGAAGCCAATGGGGTAACATTTTTAAAATACTAAAAGAAAAAAAAAATCAACCTAGAATTCTGGTACCCAGCAAAAATATTTTTTTAAAAATGAAGAGACTTAGACACACACACTAAAGAGAATTCATTACCAGCAGGCCACTCTGCAAAAAATATTAAAGTTCTGTAGGCAGAAGGAGATAATTCCAGATGAAAATATGGATCTACAGAAAGGAATTAAAAATACCAGGAATGGTAATTACATGCGTTTCTTTCATCCTATTATTCAAATCTACTTAAAGATAATTGAGTGGTTAAATAAAACTGACAATAACACAGGGTTGGGTTTACAATATACATAAAAATAAAAGACATCAAAAACAACAGCTCAAAAGCCTGGAGGAGAGAGGTGGAAGTGTACTATTGAAGGTGCTTGTACTATATGTGAAGTGCTATAAAAACACCTACTTGTAGACTGTGTAATTTGAAGATGTTCATTACACATCCTAAAGCAACCACTAAAATAATGAAACAAAAGCCACTGCTAGTTAAAATAATTCTGAAATGAAGAACAAAATTAAGGGCACAAAACATGACCTCATTTCAAAATTTATAAAGCATTGGAATCAAGGTAGACAAATAGACCAATTGAATAGAAATGAGAGTCCTGAAACAGTAGAAAATATAAATGAGAAATTAATTGCTGATAAAACTTAAAGCCCATTCCTTGGTGAAAACACAGCCTTTCAATGGAAAAACCAAACATACATGTGCAAAATGGACACTGATCAGCACCTTGTACTAAATGCAAAAATTAACTCAAACTACGTGTAAAATCTAAAATTGTAAAACTTCTAGAAGAAACTATAGAATGCAATCTTTATGGCATTAGGTTAGGTAAAGATTTCTTGGACACAATACCAAAAGCATCTATTGGGAGAAAATATTTGCAAATCACGTGTCTGTTAAATAACTTTTAGCAGAAATATCTAGGTTAGATGCTATATATAGCATGATTATAATCCCAGCATTTTGGGAGGCCAAGGGGGAAGGGTTGCTTGAGGTCAGGAGTTTGAGACCAGTCTAGGTAATATAGCAAGACTCCTATCTCTACAAAAAATAATACAAAAAAAGAAAAAAATTAGCCAGGCGTACATAGTGGTGTTCACCTGTAGTGCTAGTCCTTGCTATGGTGAAGAGTGATGTGGGAGGGCCACTTGAGCCTAGGAGTGGGTGATTACAGTGAGCTATGATCATATCACTGAACTCTAACCTGGATGACAGAGTAGGACCCTGTCTCACGAAAAAAAAAAAAAAAAAAAAAAAAAGATTATACAGTAGAACCTCTGTAAGTACAGCCCACAGTACTGTAACAAACTGGTCAACATATGGAACTAGGCCTCCTGGACTGATACGTACATGTGGTGCATGTTCAGTCTTTGAAAATTAGGTGAACTTAAGGAGATGGTCAAGGTAGGGAGGTGGTCAACTATGGAAGATCTACTGTTTAAAAACTGAAAATTCAACAGTAAGAGAAAGAAAAACCACCTTCAAAAGGAGTAAATGATTTAAAGAAAACAGACACTTCTACACATGGCAAATAAGCACGTGAAAAGATGCTTACCATCCTTAATCATTATGAAAATGTAAATCCAAACCACAGTGAGGTATCACTCACATCTATTAAAGTGGCCACAGTGAAAAAAATCAACCATATCAAGAGTTGAGGAGGATATGGAAGAACCAAAACTCTCACATACTGCATGTACTTAAAATGTAAAAATTTGAAAAATGTTGGCATATGCATATATCCATGAAATCATCACAGCAATCAGGATAGCGAACACGTATCTATCAAGAAAATTCCCAGAAGTTCTCTTATGCCTGTTTGTAATGTCTCCCTCCCATCACTCCCTCAGGTCCCTTTCTCTTACTCCCCACACAACCATGGATCCTTTCTGTTGCTCTAGATTACATTGCATTTGTTAGACTTTTTAGTAAATGAAATCATATAGTATGTATGATTTTTTTTGTCTGACTTATTTCACCGGGCACAACTTTTTTTGAGATTCATTCATGTTGTTATGTGTAAAAATAGTTCCTTCCTTTTCATTACTGAGTAATATTCCACTTTATGGATAAACTAGTATTTGTTTATCCATTCACCTATTGATGGACATCTGAGTTAATGCCCACTTTTTGCTTATTACAAATATAGCTGCTATGAACATTCTTGTATGACATATGCCTTTCTTTCTTTCTTTGAGTACATACCTAGGAGTGGAAAGCTTACATCATATGGTAGATGTATACTTAATGTTTTGTGAAATTGATAAGCTATTTTTCAAGCCTTCTCAATGACCTATAGAGATAAGGTTTATTATTCCTCTCTTAGATATGAGGATACTTGAGTCTCCGTAAATGTTATGATGATTTGCTCAATGTCCCTCAGCCAGTAAGCGGTAAAACCAAAAATAAATTTAACCCTTCCAACTCTATACTGAGAGAAGCTTCCAAAAGACCATAGGCATTTTTTTTTTTTTTCCAGTTTTTGGCCAGGGCTGGGTTTGAACCCACCACCTCCTACATATGGGGCCAGCACCCTACTCCACTGAGCCACAGGTGCCACCCTAGCCCATAGGCATTTTTAAAAACCTAATCTCTCCACTAATCTTGCCAGACTTGGTAAAATGTATTGTACTCCTTTATTTTTTAAAAAAAGGAGCTGAAGACAGTGTTTCAAACATTTATTCCATGAAACATGATATATGAGATGATATGTGACACATGGGTTCCATGGTCAAGGAAGTTTGGGAAGGCTGGACTCATTAGCCCCTTTGTGTAAATTTATCATGTTAAAATATGAAGGATATGAGAAATTCTTTAGTAACACAACTCATTTATATTGTTTAATGAAGTAGTGTTTCCTATTCATATTTGAATAAGTCTTGAAGAAGTAAAATTGCTGCACCCAGGCACCTGATTGAGGCTTCTGTATGGATTGCTTAGGTATCAGAATAAAATTATTATATTCTTATATCAAATCAAACTCTATTGGGGTTTGTTAACATCCAGCTGCATTATTCTTTGACATTTTGAACTTCATCAGAAGAATAAAAATCTTTATTCTAAGCCTTTTTAAACTTGATGAACAAAGAACAAAGAAAGCCCTGTCCAAGTTGTAAGTACATCTCTTCTCTTGAGCCCTGCAGATCATGGAGCCTTGTGCAATTAAGTGAAGTAAAGTAGCTACAAGCACTTGTTGATTTCTATGGCTGTGTTGGCAGGAGCCAAATTCTATTGAAACCATGTCTAGACCCCTTTTATGCTCCAGTAACAAGGAACCAAATTTTGATTTAGAATACCCTGGTTGCCTCTTGAACCTACCGTTATCTTTGCTTTGAGTATGACTCTTACCCCTCAATAGAGAAATGTTTCCCAAATCCAATTGGAGACCTTTGCAAAGTCCAGAAAGAATAAGCTGGCCAATTCTTCTTGACCACTTACACTGTCATTGACTGTAAAGAGTGATGAAGAGGTGGGCAGAGGATGGGAAAGCTGTGTAGGAATTCTGCACAAGTTAAAGACTGAGACTCCACATCTTTTGTATTAACCTGGATTGTAAGAGAACATTATTTTTAGTAAGTATCACAAGAATGGAAAAGCAAGTATCTAGTGTACTCAATACTGATATGAAGCCAGTAGACAAACTAATACATGCCCACATAAAAGAAAAACTTAATTTAATTCAAGTGGGGGGAGATGGAGAGGGGACAAAGGAGGGGGATTGGTGTGATCTCATCTAACAGACACAGCGTGAGGATGTGTGGCATACCTTCTGGGTGAGGGGCGCCATTACAGCAGGAACCTTACCTGACAAACAGACTTTGGAACCTCATTGTTGGTAGCCTCATGTTAATCTGAAATTTAAAAAAAAGAAATTCTGGGCAAGTTATTCTCCATCTACCCCTTCAGATCCACCCTCTGTCTTCTGTCCTGCTCTGGGCCTAGGAAGGCTGGCCTCCAAGGACTTCTTCAGTCAGTCCCTTTGCTCCAGCTTCTGACTGGCCTTCCCTGTAGGAAACACCCCCATGCTGCCTCTTTCCACCACCCCCTGTACCCTCCCTGCCTGGGAGGGCTTGGCTGGGATTGCCTTCCCCTGCCCTCAGCCAAGCTCCCGCCAGGCACCACCCTCCCTCCCGGAGCTCAGCAACTCTGCTCAGAGTCTGGCTTAAGTCTTCTCCCTTTGTCCCCTCTGGCCTCAGAATGGTGATGGCTGCCAAGTGGCCCTGATCCCGGGGCAGCCTCCTTTGTTTTTTCTCTTGACTCTGCTCCCACCTCTGTAAATAGTCCCTTTATTAAACTCTCTCTAATTACCCCTTTGAGTATGCAAGCTGTTTCCTGCCAGTATTCTGACATTTACCCCTGCTCTAATGTTATAATTTCTACCAAATCGCTTAATATTATATTATGTTAAAAGTTTTGATGTGAAAATCTTTCAAATTAGATGTCATGCTTTGAATGGGGAATTTTTAGAAAATGTAGATGTTTAATATGAGTGAGTGTATTTGATACTAAAGTGGTGAAGCCTGCCTTTTTTTTCAGTAGGTTGAGGAAGGCACTCGGACTGGCTGCCAGATGTGTATCTTTTCTTGTCACTTTCTTTTATTTATTTATTTTTTTTTTTTTTGGAGTTTTATTTATTTATTTTTTATTGTGGAGAAGGGGCAGGGAAAGAAGGCGGGGGAAGAGGTGAGTGACAGGGTCGGGCCAGTGGCATGGTACCACATTGGCTGTATCTAGG
>CAUYPK010093527.1:0-13074 GCA_963574355.1 Loris lydekkerianus | reverse complement strand
TATGTTTATAGTTTTATGACCTAAGTTTAAATCTTTCATCCAGTGAGAGTCTATCTTAGTTAATGGTGAAAGGTGTAGGTCCATTTTCAGTCTTTTACAAATCATCAGCCAGTTCACACTATTTGTTAAATAGGGAATCTTTTCCCCATTGAATGTTTTTAATTGGCTTATCAAAGATCAAATAATGGTATGTAGCTGGATTCATCTCTTGTTTCTTTTCTGTTCCAGACATCTACTTCTATGCTTTTGTGCCAGTACTATGCTGTTTTGATCACTATTGATTTATAGTACAGTCTCAGGTCTGGTAGCATGATTCCTCCTGCTTTGTTTTTATTTCTGAGTAATGTTTTGGTTATTCAAGGTTTTTCATGATTCCATATAAAATGAAGTATTATTTTTTCAAGATCTTTAAAATATGACAATGGAGCTTTAATAGGAATTGCATTAAAATTATATATTGCTTTGGGTAGCATAGAAATTTTAACAATGTTGATTCTTCCCAGCCATAAACATGGTATGTTTTTCCAATTCTTAACATCTTCTTAAGGTATTTTTTTCCTTAAAATTTTGTAGTTCTCTTTGTAGAGATCTTTCATATCCTTTGTTAGGTATACTCCCAAATATTTCATCTTCTTTGGCACTACTGTGAAAGGAATAGAGTCCTTGAGGGTTTTTTGTTTTGTTTTGTTTTTTGACGTGGCTATTGTTGGTATATATAAAGGCTACAGATTCATAGGTGTTGATTTTGTAGCCTGAGACATTGCTGTATTCCTTGATCACTTCTAAAAGTTTTGTAGTAGAATCCCTAGTGTTTTCCAGGTACACGATTATATCATCTGCAAAGAGTGAAAGTTTGATCTCTTCTGACCCTATGGTTACCTTTGATTGCCTTTTCTTCCCTAGTTGCAGTACCTAAAATTTCCATTACAATATTAAAGAGCAATGGAGACAATGGGCAACTCTGCCTGGTTCCTGATATAAGTAGAAATGGGTTTTGGTTTGGAATGTTCTTCCTTCTCCAGTTGCTTGAGATGTACCAGTAAGTCATTGACTTCCTCTCTATCTGTTTTCTTGAGGAAGGCTTGCAGTGCTATAAATTTCCCTCTTAGGACTGCCTTATCCCAGAGGTTCTGATAATTTGTGTCTTTATTATTGTTTTGTTCCAAAAATTTGGTGATTCCCTTCTTAATCTTATCTATAACCCATCTATCCTTCAGCATAAGGTTTTTTACCTTCCAATTTTTTGTATGGGTCTGCATATTACTGTTGTTATTGAGTTCAACTTTTATTCCATGATGATATGAGAAGATGCAAGGACTAATTTCTATTTTTTTTTTTTTAATTTGATGTGGTTAGATTTGTGGCCTAAGATGTGGTCGATTTTGGAGTATGTTCCGTGGGCTGATGAGAAGTATGTGTATTCAGTTTTGATGGAATGAAATGTTCTGTAGATGTCTGTTAAGACTGAATGTTGAATGGTTAAGTTTAAATCTAAAATTTCTTTGCTTAGCTTCTTTTTGGAGGATCTATCCAGCACTGCTAAAGGGGTGTTAAAATCTCCAACTACTATGGAAGTGGAGGAAATCAAGTTGATCATGTCTCTTAGAGTTTCTCTTATAAATTGAGGTACATTCTGGTTGGGTGCATAAATATTAATAATTGAAATCTCATCATATTGAGTATTACCTTTAACAAATTTAAAGTGTTCATCCCTTTTTTTTCACTTTTTTTTTTTATGAAATCATAGCTGTGTACATTGATATGATCATGGGGTATCATACACTATCTTCAAAGACCGTTTGACACCTTTTCATCACACTGGTAACACAGCCTTCCTGGCATTCTCCCAGTTATTGTGCCAAGACATCTACATTCCACATCTACCAAGTTTCACATATACCCTTGTAAGATGCACCGCAGGTGTAATCCCACAAATCCCCCTCCCTGCACCCACCTCCCCCGTCCCTCTCCTCCCTTTTAAAGTGTCCATCTTTATCCTTCCTTGTTTTGGTTGGTTTAAAGTGTATTGCATCTGCAAATAGGATTGCAATGCCTGCTTTTTTCTGCTTTCCATTTGCCCAGAGTATAGATGACCATCCCTTCACCTTGAGTCTATGTTTGTCTTTTAATGTAAGATGAGATTTTTGTATGCAACAGATATCTGGCTTGAAATTTTGTATCCAGTCAGCCAAACTGTGCCTCTTTAGAGGACAATTTAAACCATTCACATTAATTGAGAATATTGATAAACCCTTCAAGAGTCTGGTGGACAGTGAACATTTATAACCCTTTCGTGACTGTGGAAGTTGGAATGATAAAAATTTTCTGGGTGGGTTTACTTTTGTGGTAGAGGGTTATGCTGGTCTTTATATAGGATAGGTCTGAGAATATCCTGCAGAGCTGGTTTAGTTATGGCAAATTTCTTTAACATGTGAATGTCATTAAAGTATTTAATTTCTCCGTCATAAATGAAACTCACTTTAGCTGGGTACAGGATCCTGGGTTGAAAGTTATTTTGTTTTAGGAGTTTAAAACTCGATGACCATCCTCTTCTAGCTGGAAAGATTTCAGCAGAGAGATCTGTTGTTATTCTAATATTCTTATTCTTGTAGGTGATGGTTTTCTTTCATCTGGCTGCTTTTAGAATTTTCTCCTTCATATTAACTTTAGTGAAATTGATTATGATGTGTCTGGGGGATGTCTTATTTGGGTTGAGTCATGCTAGAGTTCTGAAACTGTCAGCTATTTGAATTTAAGAATCTCTTGGCATGTCTGGAAAATTCTTCTTCATAATCTCATGGAGAAGAAATTCTATGCCTTGTGAAGCCACTTTGTTGCTCTCGGGGATCCCTATAAGACGAATATTGGTTTTCTTCGAATTATCTCAGAGCTTTCTGAGAGAGTGATCTTTTTTTGCCCTCCATTTCTCTTCCCCTTTGAGAGTTTGGGAGCATTGAAAAGTTTTATCTTCAATGTCAGAAATTATTTCTTCTGCTTGGTCCTTTCTGTTACTGAGGGATTCTACTGTGTTTCTAAGATCTTGGAGGACTGCAACTTCTTGTCTCAATGTGTCAAAATCTTTGGTCATTTGGTCTTTGAATTCATTGAATTCTTGAGATATCTTTTGGGTTACTACTTGGAATTTTAATTCGATCTTATTTGCTATCCAGATTCTGAATTTGATTTCTGACATCTCAGCTATTTGTTTCTTATTTGCTATCCAGATTCTGAATTTGATTTCTGACGTCTCAGCTATTTGTTTGTGCATGGTATCTTCTGCTGTGTCTGCCCCATTGATCCTTGGGGGGAGGGGGTTGATCTACTCTGATTATTCATATTGCCAGAGTTTTTCTGTTGATTTTGCCTCATGATTGTTTTTCACCATTGCCTCTGGCCATCCTCAGACACCTGAGGAGGTGTCTCTCCGAGATTAGATTCCAGCGGGGTCACTCTGTTGTTGCTGGATTTTTGTACAGAAGTGAACCTGTGTAGTTTCTCTGGAGCTGCCTTAGCCAGAGATTTCTGGTTGTGGAAGCAGCTCCGGATTCAGCAACAGGGTGGGGGGTGGTGCACACGGTTCTGGGAGTGCCTGGTGCCCAGTGACTTTGACACAGAGAACCCAAAGCTCCAGCAGTCTCTGGCCAGGAGAAAGGCTCTGCATAGAGGCAGGGAGGGCTCTTGAGGGCACACAGCTACCAGAGTCCCTGGCCAGATTTGTGGGCCAGTGTGGAGGCAGGGAGGGTACAAGAGGGAGGATGCAGGGTTGTGCAGCTCCCACAGTTCCTGGTCAGGGTATTCAGAGGCCTGGTGGGCACAGGGTATGAGTCAGGGGTCGTGGCACAGCTCTTACAGAGGTCCGGGTGGCACAGCTCTTAGGGAGGTCTGGGTGGCGCAGCTTTTATGGAGGTCTGGGCAGGCACCAATTGTGGTTGCAGCGCAGCTCTGTGAGCTACTTTGGTTTTTTTGGACTTGGCACTCAGTTGAACTACCTTGAGAGAACTTGGGGAAGAGTGTGGAGGACTTTAAGTGTTGACTAGGGCCCCCGATATTTTTTTTTTACTTCTTAGAACTGTTATCTCATTTGAGGCTGGTCTCAAAAAACAAGGGAAAAAATCTCAAGATTTAAAAAATATTTGAAATTATAGCTTGAAGGGCATGAGACATAGAGAATGGAGATCAAAGATCCCTCGGGATGATTAGCAAACAAGGTGAGCCCTATGATTGTGTTAACTTACTGCTTTAATATGATCTTCAGCCATGGATCAGAGAAGAAAAAGCCAGTCATCACCCAATGAACTCCCTGAGTTGAAGGAGAATAACTAAAATAAATTAGAATTCAGAGGACACAGCTGCATAGGAGAACATTCAAGAGTTATTAGAAGGCCTTTCTGAGTATTGAGCAGAGGAGTGATCAGCACATGCAGTGAGAAAACTATCTGAGCTTGAATAGATGGATGGAGGAACAGTACTAGGAGGAACACTACCCATAGATCACACAGGGTTCAGGAATTGTACATGCCCCCAAGTCATTCAATAATATGTCATAATTCAAGTGGCATTGAACAGAGAACTCATGGTATCTTGCCCTAGTAGTGTAGTCTATTTAGCCCTATCCTATATGCTGTTCTAGTTATGCCTAATAAAACTTAAAAGCTAGACTTTAAAGATTCAAACTGTTTCCAACTAAATTAACTGCAATGCAACACAAAGTTTAAGAATATTTATGAGAATACCCAACCCCCTCCCCCAATATAGCACCTACCAAAGTAAAATTTATACTGTCTGACACCTACTCAAAAGTCAGGCATACAAAGAAACAGGAAGATACAACCTATAAAAGGGGGAAAATTGATTAATCAATCTGGTCCACATGAAAGATAGAGCAGAAAGAGATATTAAAACAGTATTCCTACTACATTGTATCTATTCAATATGCTACAGAAACGATTAAGCTTTTTAAATAGAGATAAGTACAATATAAAAATTTTTCAAACCTCAGGAAACAACAAAAAAAAGCTATAATGCCTGAAATGAAAAACATGCTAGACAGGATTAATGGTTATTGGAAATTGCTTAGGAGACTCATATGTTGAAAAATAGCACAAAGAACTATGGAAAAAAAGAACACAGGAAAGAAAGAACAAAGTATCAGTGAGAAGTGACATAACTTCTTGCAGCCTAACATACATGTAATTTGTGTTCTTGGAGGAAAAGAAGGTGTAAGATTTAAAAAAAATTGAAGAAATAATGGCACAATTTTCCTAGACTTGATGCAAAATATAAAGGCTGATTCAAAGAAGCTCAAACTGAGAAAGATGAAGAAAACTCCACCAAGACACATGATAATAAAATTAGAAAGAAAGAGAGAAAAGGAAAAACACATTATACTTAATCATCAGAGAAATTCATATCAAAACTACTTTGAGATATCATCTAACTCCAGTAAGATTAGCCCACATCACAAAATCCCAAAACCAGAGATGTTGGTATGGATGTGGAGAAAAGGGAACACTTCTACACCACTGGTGGGAATGCAAACTAATACCATCCTTTTGGAAAGATGTTTGGAGAATACTTAGAAATCAAAAAGAAATCTGCCATTCAATCCTATAATTCTTCTACTAGATATATATCCAAAAGACCAAAAATCACATTATAACAGAGATATTTGTGCCAGAATGCTGATTGCAGCCCAATTCATAATTGCTAAGTCATGGAAAAAAACCAAGTGCCCATCAACTCATGAATGGATTAATAAATTATGGTATTTGTACACCATGGAATATTATGCAGCTGTAAAGAAAGATGGAGACTATACCTCTTTCATGTTTACATAGATGGAGCTGAAAAATATTCTTCTTAGCAAGGTATCCCAATAATGAAATAAAAAGTACCCAATATACTCATCCCTAATTTATAGCTTTATACAAAGGCTATAACCTAATCTCAGTACAAGAATATGGGGAAGGGGGTAAGGGAGGGGAAAGGAGGAAGAGAAATGGTGGAGAGAGGGTGATTGGTGGGTCCACACCTAGGGTGCATCTTGGAAGGGTGCAGGTGAAGTTTACTAAGTGTAGAGTATAAGGGTTTGAACACAATTAAGAAAATGCCAGGAAGGCTATGTTAACCAATTCAGTGAAAATATTTCAAACTGTATATGGAATCAGCACATTGTACCTCATGATCGCATTATTTTACACAGCTACAATTTAATAAAAAGAAATTAAAGAAAGAAAATACTCAAAAAAAAAAAAAAAATCCAGAAACGTCACACAAAGAAATAACAACAACAAAAAAAAAAAAAAAAAAAAAAAAAAGAATGAAACCAGATCCTCATCAGAAACAAGGAACAGACATGACCGTAAAATAATGGCTTTAAATTACTGAAACAGAGTAAGAAAATAAAATACTTAGGAATATACTTCACAAAGAAAATGAAAGACATCTACAGAGAGAAGTATGAAACACTGAGGAAAGAAATTGCAGAGGATGCAAACAGATGAAAAAATATGCCATGCTCATGGATTGGCAGAATCAACATTATTAAATGACTATACTATCCAAAGTAATTTTCAGATTCAATGAAATTCCCATCAAAATACCAATGCCATGTTTTGGCAGATCAGAAAAAAATAGTTCTACACTTCTTATGGAACCAGGAAGACCCTGAATAGACAAAGCAACCTTAAGAAATAAGAACAAAGCTAGACGCATTCTTTTACCAGACTTCAAGACTATAGTAAAGAAAACAGCATGTTAGTGGTATAAAAAAGAGACATAAATCTATGGATCACAGCAGAGAACTTAGATATGAAATTATTCTTATATTCTCATCTGATTTTTAACAAAACAGATAAAAACATACATTGGGGAAAATATTCTCTGTTCAATAAATGGTTCTGGGAACACTGGCTAGCCACCTGTAAAAGATTGAAACTGGATCGGTACATCTTACCAGTCACTAAAATTAACTCACAATGAATAAAAGACTTGAACCTAAGGCAGGAAACTATAAGAATCCCAGGGGAAAAAATGAGAAAAATACTCTCATAGATATAAACCAAGGAAAAGAATACATGAAGAAGACCAGCAATAACAATCACAGCAATAATAAAAATAAATAAATAAGACTTCATCAAACTAAAAAGCTTTTGTACATCCGAGGACAGAAACCAAAGGGAAAATGGGCAACCCACAAAACTGGAAAAAATATGCACGTGCTGTAAATCTGATAAAGGATTTACAGAATCTCAAGCAAATCAGCAAGAAAACAACCAAAGTAGGTGAAAGACACAAACAAAAACTTTCCAAATGAAGATACAGTAATTCCCAAAAAACTCATGAAAAATGTGGCCAACAAAATCATGAAAATATGCTTAGCATCTCTAATCATTAGGGAAATCTAGATCAAACCACAATGAAATATCACCAAACTTCAATGAAAATAGCTTGTATTAAAATGCCCAAAACAACAGATGCTGGTATGGATGCAGAGAGAATATAACTCATACACACACTGTACATGGAACTGCAAATTAGTACAACTGCTATGGAAAACTGTCTGATGATACCTCGAAGAACTTAAAGTAGACCTACTCCTCATTTGATGCAATAATCCCACCTCCTGGGTATATACAGAAAGAAAAAAAGTTAATTTTTATAAAAAAGACACCTGCACTCAAATGTTCACAGAAGCACAATTCACAATTGCAAAGATGTGGAAAAAAAAAAAAAAAAAGACCATCAATACATGAATAGATTAGTAAAATGCAGTACATGCATACTATGGAGTACTAGCCATAAAAAAATGAAAATCTAGTATTTTTTTTTTTTTTTTTTGGACAACCTCAAGGGAACTGGAAACCATTCTAAATGAAACTTCACAAAAATGGAGAAACATACACATGTATTCAATACCAAATTGGAACTAATGATCAAGTCTTACGTGCACATATGGAAGTAAATCTCAATAGAAATCAAGCTGAGGGAGCAGGAAGAGGAGATGGGTAAATTCACATGTATTGAGTATAGTGTACACTATCTGGGTGAAAGGCAAGCTTATAATGTTGACTCAGTAAGTATAAAAATAAATTATGTAAACAAAACACATATACTTTCTAACACTATGAAATTTTAAAAGTAAATTAATAGTATTACCCATTTTCTTCCTTTTTATGGAAAGAATAATATAAAAAATCTAATTACTGAAATAAAAATCTTCAATCTAAAATTCCAAACCCATATTGCAACATTGTGCAAAAATAGAAGTAAAACATTTTTTGCAGTAAAACAAATGCTTAGAGAATTTAACAATAAGCTATGATATAAAAAAGAAAAAAAAATGACACAGATCATTAATTTATATATATAGATTCTATAAGATTTTTTTTCTTATTCTTAAAATTATTCAAATGATAATTAACCATTTAATCAAAGAGAATGGGAAGAAGTGAAATGTATTAGAACAAGTACACAAATCCTCAGAGGGGACAAATAGAATAAATTAAATCATACTAAATTAATCAGCATAATGTAATTAAATAAATTAGGAGGTAGGCTATGTATTAATATAAATTAGCATAATGTAAATAGAAGGTAGGTTGTGATAAGCAATTAATAAAATCTGACAAGTTATATCAAATAAGCCAACAAAGGAGATAAAAGAAAGTTATTTTTAGTGAACTAACATTAAAGAAGACAGACAAAAAAGAAAGAGAAAGAAAAAAGATAGATTTAAACCTAACTATGCCAATAGTCACATTAAACAGAAATTTAAAGACAAATTTTTAACTTAATAAAATATTATAATAGAAACACATCTATCTAAAAGAAACACATTTTAAACGTAAAAAGAAGCCAAATATATATCATCAAATGAAAGTATAGGTAAATTTCCATATAGCCATACAGTAAAATGCATGGATGGGTGTCAAAACAATTATGGTGAGTGAAATGAATCAGAATGAATGGCAAAAAGTAATGATTGCATGATTTGACTTAAATAAAATTCTAAACAATGCAGACTAATTTGTAAAAATCAGATCAGTAGTTGTCCAGGGATGGGATGTAAATAATTGTCAGAAAGAGGTATTATAATGAGATACAAGAAAAATTTTTGGTGGTAATGGTTATGTTCATGTGTACACACATGCCACATTTTATAAAATTGCATACTTTATGTGTGATTGTTAAAAATGACTGCATAAGCACTAAGAATTCAGATCTACATTTATGTGCAGAAATAGTCATAGTATATTTATTAAATAGAAATTAAGAAAAAACATGTACATGAACATATCAATTAAAAGTAATATAAACTTCATTTATCCATTTTACCTATAAAATACAATACTTGATTTGCCTGGGTTCAAAGAAGGGTGAGAAAATGATTATTTACTTTTCCCAGACCTTGTAATGGAATTATAAGATAAGAAAGCAGCTATTTGAGAATGACTGTTGGGATTGTCAACTAGCAGTATCAACCAATAAAATACAATTTAAATGTTTTGAAAAGAAAGAATAAAAAAGAAAGAAAAGTAGATAGATACAATTTTAAAAGTAAATGGATATAGATGTGGGTATGGACATTGGTATATAGGCAGGTGTAAATATACATATAGTATAGGTATTCATTATAGATAGTCAAATAAATTATTTGTGTTGAAGAGATTATAGTAGTGTGAGGTGGGTCTGGATCTGAGTCTGGATGTCTAATTAGGTATAGGAAAACATCCTGAAATATGGAGTAACATAGATTACATCATAACAAATATTATTCTGTGTGAAAGGATTACAGTGTATTCTATTATATCTGTGTTCAAGTATTACAGGATATTCTATTATTTATGTTCTTTTGTTTTTATTTTACTCTTTCCTTCTTTTCTTTTTCTTTTCTTTTTTTTTTTTTTTTAAGAGACAGGGTCTTCCTCTATCACCCAGGCTGGAGTACAGTGGCATCATCATTGTTCACTGTAACATCAAATCCTGGGATCGAATTATCCTCCCACCTCCCATGTAGGTATAACTACATGTCTGTGCCACCAGGCCTAGCTACATTTTTTTTTTTTTTTTTTTTTTTTTTTGTAGAGATGAGATATTCCTATGTTGCCCAGGCTGGTCTTGAACTACCAGCTTCAAGCTATCTTTCCACATTAAATGATCAAAGTGATTATAGGTATGAGCTACAATGCCTAGCCATTATTCACATTTTTTTCCTGAAGTTTCTTATATTTTCTTTTCAAATATGTCTATGAACCTGAGTTATATTGTTAACAGATAAAAAGTGATAAACTATTGTTTTAAAATTTTTAAATTTTTATCATAAAAGGAAATTTTCCAAAAATAATCTCACAGTAGATCATAAGTCCAACATAAAACCCTAAAAATGAAAATTGCCCAAGATGTGTCTGTCATCTAGATTGCCCTAGTCCCATCCACATTTCTGGTTACTTTACTTCTTTCAGTTCTTTGCTTAAATGTCCACACATTGGAAGGGTCTCCTTGAACACCCTATTATCAACTTATTTTTCATATGTAGAAACTTTGGCTTAAAAGCTGACATTCAAATGTCTTCACAAAAGTTACTGGAATCTTCCAGGTGACCTTTACTTAGTTATTCTGTTTGTATTATATCAGTTTTAAACAAGGGGAAGGAAAGGGTCTGCTGCTAGATTCCATAGCTGTTTGCAAATAAATTCAAATGTAGTACTTATTTGCAGGGTACGCTGGTTTATTATTTGTTAAATTGTGTGTATAAATTTTTATGCATGCCATTTTACCACTATAAATGCCTTTTATATAGCTTTTGTGATAATATACACAACTGCTTGTTTCTGTAAACCTTAAAGGACAAAGGGTCAGAATGGCCACTGTCTTTTTTAGGTGACATTCTTCAATTTTTCCAATTTTAGATGAGTCAGTTACTCTTCACACATAGGTCTATGAACCATTAGTTGAGTATATCACTATTTCTATCTCTGATAACATTTTATCCTCCAGGGTAACTGCTGCTAAATTCTTACTGTTCACTTTAGAGGTTTGAGTAAATGAAGCAAAATATATAAGAACTGGATGGGAACCTAGGGATGAATCAATTTTATTAAAGAAATTTTTCAACAAAAAGAAAAACACAGAGATGCTATTGGGTGTTATTTGTTGGTTTGGTTTTTGTGTTTAATAAGAGAAATGTTTATTTCCAAATACCATATACATGGGGAAAACAAAAGGTTGATTACTCAATTTCTCAATGATGGTCAGACACCTTTACACCTGCCTTTTTGAAGGGCGGAGGGAAATGTGGAGTAGAGGTGCAACAAGTCATTGCTAAGAAAAATTTTTTTGTTGTTGTTTATTTGTTTGTTTCTTTGCTTGTTTGTTTTGGAAGGGGAATGGTGATGATGGTGGAGGTGTAAATAGCTTTAACGCCATTTGCATGAAACTTTCCTGAAATCACAAATCTCATTCAACTTTTCTTTCATAAAAGAAAACTAGCAAGTGACTTGTGCTTCATCACATAGGTGGCAGTAATTTTTCTAACAAGATGTCTTTTACAAGAGATCTCTCTGCAGCCTTCAATAGAATGAATTTATTTACCATGTGCGATCTCTAGAACTCAGCTCACCTTCATTGATCCTGAGTGACTGATACCAGCAAAATATCATAGACATGCCCCTATTAAGAAAATGTCTTCCAAAAAACCCAACAGATTACCTAACCTACCAAGAAAATCAGATTTTAAGTCAGTTGGCATTTTCTAGGCAATGATAATCATATGCCATGAGTCACCATTTAGAGACAGTATCCTTAGTTGTATCTTAAGCAACTCAGGTGACCACCTGTCCTCTCTGAAATTCTATCCAAGATTTCTAAGACTTCTGTGTATAGCAAATGCTACTCAGATACAAAAAAAAAAAAAAAAAAAAAAAAAATACATCTTGATTAACAAGCCAACTCAAGTCTGTTGGCAGTTATTGTATGCCACTGTTTTGGCATGCTGCTGCTGCTCTTGTTTTTTTCTTGAAAATTATGAAAAAATATTAATATTTCACTAGAAAATAGTATTATGACTAACTAGCCAAGTCTCACAAGAACTTTAGAGAGTGACACCTTGGAACTCGTGCTGTATATATCCCAAACCTGTTCTGAATTTTGAGAAACTCTGCATGATAAAACCATAACACCATGTAACTACCTTTCCCAAGTAGCCCCATACCTTTCTGTTTTAATTTTCAGCCAAAGGGGTAAAGCTTTTTTCATTGAATTTTAGCAGATATAGGTGACTGATCCATGGCAGACTAAATTCCCCACCCCTAGAACTTGGTATTCAACTATTCTGTACATTGGAATCTCATATAAAGCTTTTCCAAAACACATATTCCCAAAAAATATTTCTGTCAGGTTTAGACAAGACCTGCAACTTTATATGTTTAGAAGTTGACTTGGCAAATTAGCCATATAAATAAAGTTAAGAGCCACTACCATAAATCATATTTCTTTTGAAAGTTTCCTCAAATTTAAGATTTTATTTATTTATTTATTTATTTATTTTTTATTGTTAAATCATAGCTGTGTACATTAGTGCAATCGCCTGTACCCATTCCAAGATGCACCATACATGTGGCCCCACCCATTACCTTCCCTCCACCAAAACCTCCCCCCTTCCTTCTCCTTCCTTGGCCCTTTCCTCATAGTCTTGTGCTGTAGTTGGGTTATAGCCTTCATGTGAAAGCTATAATTTAGCTTCATAGTAGGGCTGAGTACATTAGATACTTTTTCTTCCATTCCTGAGATACTTTGCTAAGAAGAATTTCTTCCAGCTCCATCCATGTAAACATGAAAGAGGTAAAGTCTCCATCTTTCTTTAAGGCTGCATAGTATTCCATGGTATACATGTACCACAAGTACCTCTTCCAAAATATAGAAAAAGAAGAAATATTACCCAACACATTCTACAAAGCAAATATCACCTTGATCCCCAAACCAGGGAAAGACCCAACAAGAAAAGAAAATTATAGACCAATATCACTAATGAATATAGATGCTAAAATACTCAATAAGATCCTAACAAACAGAATC
>CAUYPK010093525.1:0-18158 GCA_963574355.1 Loris lydekkerianus | reverse complement strand
CCGCCGGACGCGCGCCAGCCAGCGCCAGCCCCCCCCATGCCGCAGCGCCCGACCACCCCCGCGGGGGGGGGGGGGGGGGCCCCCCCCCCCACAGAACGTGGTTCCCAAAGGAGAAGGGTGGACCTGGGTAGGTTCGTCCTCCTTGCTCCGAGCTATGGGATTTAAAGAAAATGCTTGTTCCCCTTTCCCTTTACGGAGAAACTAACCAATCTGATTCTGCGTCCCATGTTCTCCCACGAAGTACTTTCTGCTAAAGAGTTAGAATGCCAAGAGTCTGAGGTTGCTGTGAGCTATGATGCTCACTCTACTAGGGGTGACAACGTGAGACTCTGTCTCAAAAAGGAAAAAAAAAAAAAAGAGAGAGAATGTGCAGGCACTGCTAACAGGCTTCCCTCAGCAGTAGCACAAGGATTGGAATATATGGCCTTGAGGATCCCTCCCAAGGCAGGCATCCAACACTGATTCCTTTACAGTCTTTTGCAGAAAAGAATGTGCCAGAAGAAAATATGGGCTTTGACCTAGCTCCACAATCAGGAGAAAGGCTCAGAGGAGGGGACGGTAGGAACCTAAGTAGGTCAGATTTCACGTTTCAATCAGCACACTTCTAAACTAGAAGAAATTAACAATGGTAAACAAACCTGTGCTTTGGGAGATAAGGCAAGAAAATGCAGTTGATTGAGATTTAAATACAAAATATATCTCCAAACTGTAGCCTGGTGTCATTTTCTTTTGTGATTTAGAAAAAGGGAAATTGGCCAGGCACAATGGCTCCCACCTGGAATACCAGCACGTTAGGAGGCTGAGGCAGGACAATTGCTTGAGGCCAGGCATTTGACTCCATCTCTACAAAAAATATAAATAATAGCTGGGCGTGGTGGTATGCACCTGTAGTTATAGCTACTTGGAGGCTGAGGCACGAAGATCGCTGAGGCCAGGAGTTGGAGGCTGCAGTGGGCTCTGATTGTGCCACTACACTCCAGCCTAAAATAAAAGAAAAAAAAAAAAAAGAAAAAAACTTCTCACTCTGATAGCAGACCCCTCTGTGGAAGGAACAATGATGTGGGAATCAGAAGAAGTGCACCACATCTTGTAGAGACGTGCTCAAGTCACCAAACCTTTCTGAGCCTGAGTCCCTTTGTGAAATAGAGGAAATATCACCCCTGCAGGCTGTTCTCATCCATGAAGTAGAGGACCCTACAAAGAAACAGCGAGTGGTTTGATGATGCTGTATTTCCTGCCTGTCCTAATCCCTCACTGTGGACCATTCATGTTCCTCAAATGAGTCACAGCCATCCAGATGGTATTGCACACAGTTCACCTTGGTGCTTCCTGATATGCTCACTAGAAGTATCCATCAGGGACTTGGCCATGAACCACGCACAGAGAGGGAAAGCGCTGTGGAACAGTATGGGAGAATACTGGAGGGCTCCACAGACAGCTTGTCGTAGGGATGAAAAAAGATGAATCATGTTTAGCCTGTGCCAGGAGATGCAAAGGGAGGTCTGACCACAGCATATTACCTGCCTTGCTCTTGTCCTCAGGTCTAAGTCAGGCTATTGAAGGGCCTGTGGGTTGAGCATCACGAGCCCCATGTGCTGATTCTGCCTCTGCCCACTTTCCACCTGAAGGAAAATGGGTCTTCTATCTCCAGCACACTGAACCACTCCAGAAATCCTCCTCATGCTGGGCTTTTGTGCCTGATTTCAGAAACAAGGAATTATGAAATCAAAGTCTCTGAGGACCTACCTTTGGTTTGCAGCTTTTTTTGTTTTGTAGGGAAGTTTTTTGTTTGTTTGGGGCCTCAAAGCTGAGTTCTACAGCTTACTCACTTGACCTGCCCCTATTCCTGTTTGGCTCTATCTGCCTAAGACGTGGACAAAGTGGCTGTGGTAGGAGACCAGGAATAATGAACGGGTGAGGCTGGATTTGTGTTTCCTCTGCCCATGGGAAGACTTCTCCCAACAGGCTGGGATTTGAACTGGGTCTCCAGGATGTGTGGAAGAATGCTGGGTGGCCAAGCTTTCTGGTAAAGTCAACGCCCCCCACTCACAGCATTGCACACTTCAGATTGTGTAGTAGGTCTCCTGCTACAACAAATAGTCCCCAAAGCGTGCAGTGGTTTCAATCCCACAGACCTTATTCCTTGCTCATACGCAAGGGTGTGGGATAGCTGCCCTCCATCCATGATTTATGTTTTGTACTGACTGAGTCTCTGCCACTTTGAACATTTCAGCTTCAAAAGTTGCCCAGAGAAGCGTCTTCACTCCCTCCTGGTCACTAGACAGAGCAAAGAGCAAGGAAATGCCTGTGTCACATCCCCTCAAATCCATTAGCTGGAACTTTGTCACATGGCCACATCTAATTGGAAAGGGGGCTAGAAAATACAGTCCAGTTGTGTACCCAGGAAACCTGTGACAATGTAGACTCTAGGGAACTTCCAGCCACCTCTGCACAGTCTCTCCACTCTTGATGCCCTGCTTCTTCTGGAGAGATCAAAGGGCTGAGTAGCCAGAGCCCAGGCAAGGCAGATGCACCGGAAGGGAACTCCTGACGCCTGGAGCGGCACTCCGGGAGGCTCAGGCCGGCAGGTGGACTCAAGCCAATTTTATTTTTTGGCAAAGCCAATTTCACTGCAATGTGATAAACAAAACTGGAAGCCCCAGAGGGCCTCCATATTTCTCCCTCTTATTTGTGGAAAGAAAGAGAGAAGGTTTAAGAAGGCTGACTTGTCCCAGGCAGGCAGTCAGGCCTCCCAGGGTGAAATTGGAACCCCCTGGCTTTCTCTGGCACTGCTGAAGGCCCTCTTGCTCTTACTCCGTCCCTCCTTCTGCCCTGTTTTCAGCCCCTTTCTCTGGGTAAGCACCAGGGCCAGGCCTGTCACTTTGCTGACACCTCGGCTCAGTGCCCAGCCTGTGGGCCACTTTGGGCTCCAGCTACTGGTGGGAGCTGATTCAGGAGCCTGGCCCGGCCCTGTGGCTTTGATGGGATTTCATCATCCGCCTCCTCCTTGGCTGGGTGCCTGGAGAGCTACACAGCCCGGCCCCAGGCTATCTGCTTTCACTGGGAGAGGCCTCCTCTCTGAGTACAGAAGGATCTGGAGGTGAGGAGGTGAGGAGGAGAGGCCTGGGCTCCCCGACTCTGCAGCCTGAGAGCTGATCCCACACCAAAGCCATCTGCCTTCACCCAACTTTCCCAAGGGGCAGAGATAAAGTACAGAGAGAATTAACACTGAACAACTTGTTAATGATTTTATTGCAGGTTAAATAAAATGTCTCAAATAAAACTACAGGAGACCTTCTTTAACCTTACTGCTGTAAATATGTATTAACTCAATTACTATTGGCAATTAAGGCCTAGTTTGGGAACAGTGGCCTGAGACAAAAAAGACATTATCATCCTGGGAAATGAATCCAGAATAAAAGGAATTTATTCCACCTTAGCTAATGAGCAGCTGTGTAGGGATGGAAATGAAGGCCTTCGGAATTGCTTTTGACTGTCCATACAGGGAGAGGAGAAAAGGTTCCCCTTTACGTAAAGCTCTTGGAAGCACATTAGGGACATTGTCACAATGCAAATGAGGAAGACCGTTGTGTTTGGGTGGTTTATGGGTTTAGTAAAAGGAGTAACATTTCAATTAGTGGGGAAGGAATGAGAACCTGCCTCAAAGAGGCTTAATTGGCAACTTGGCTTTCCCAGGGGGCTTTGAAGTAGCATCAGAGAAGGAAAGTTTTCAGAGATGGGTAGAAAATAGAGCAACTCTAGGGCCCTGGGCTGTGGATGTAAGAGGGCAGATGGGCGGCTCAGAAGGTAAAGCCCACAGCGCTCTGCAGATCCCAAGCCTGTGCCAGCCACCTGCTCGCCGGGGTCTCCAGGGCTTCTCCCAGCTCCCCCTCTGAGAGCAGCAGGACTCGTCCCTTTCTAAAGCAGTCAGTCTCCACGAAGCCTGCTCACTTTAAGAACTGCAGCCCTAACCTCACCAGTGTAGAATTTCTTTTTCCTTCTCAAGAGCCTCTTTTGCTGGGTCTCCAAGGCCAGCCCAGGAAACTAGGGAATTCAACCCTAATTGCAGTGAGTTTTGGGGGGTGGGTGCAATATTGCATACAAATGTGTGTTTTCTGCGAATGCACATGTGTGTGTGTGTGTGTGTGTGTGTGTATGTGTGTGGGGGTGTGTGTTCTGGTACCACAGGGTCTGAAGACTGAAGATTCAAGTTTGGCCTTAATCAAGGGCAAGGGATTGATTGCACACGTGACTCATCAAGATCCCTTTCAGGTCTTGTAATTTGCAAAGGGGTCCAAATCCACATTGCTCCACAGCGTTTTCTGTCTTAGTGCAGTAGCCTCCTGAGGCCTGTGATGGTGTAATTCACACTCACGTGTCACTCAAATCGACACACTTCTCAACTGGTTTGAGGTTTTATGCCTTTATCCCGTCATTCTCAGGGTATAGAGAACTTCTTTTTTCCTCTAATGTGGAGGAACCCTCTAAAAGAAATGCTACAGGTAATATGCCAAGATAATTGTTAAGATGAAGTTTGGAAGAAAATTCAGCAAACTCTGTGTTTTAGCTGAAAGACAGCAATCTGACCTGGGGTTTGGAGAGCTATCCAAACCAACCCTTCTAAGTGGTCTGCTGGTCTTTCTGAGCTTGCAGCAAAAAAAAAAAAAAAAAAAAAACAGAACAATGAACTTCCAAGTGATTCCACCACTCCCTGGATTCCCTTGCTGTTGACTTTGGGGAGGATGACCTCAATACCCTGCCGTGCAAGTTTCTGCGAACATGAATTGAACTTTGCTTGAAGCCTTAGTACTGGACCCTGAACTGGAGGATGCAATAACCTCCCTCTGAAGCCATCAGTCCCAAACACACAGGACCCTGGGCCAGGATTTCTCCCCCCATCCTCCCCTAACCTGTGGGTGGCTTCTCCTGGAACCGCTGGCTCATATCTCTGGAGCCTGTGGTTTGGGGATTGCCATTAGCCAACTACAACAGGGCCTGGAGAGTTTACTTTGGGTCTAAAATGGGAAGTGGACCCACCCTCTGAGTAATGCTCATCCCTCAGCGGGTCTTGGCTGGCAACCGGCTACTTTACAAGTGACCCCTCTTTCCACCACCCTCACCCCCATCCCACTCCCATCCCACTCTCATCCCTTCTGCTATCTTCTCAGAATGGGACTGGTGGGAATCATGGCATCTGTACTCACCCTGCACACTCCTGCGTGCTGGGAAAGTTGAGCCACCAAGCAGCTGTTGTAGAACGTCCAGGCTGCCATGCCACTGGGGGAAACTAGAACCAGGGACTTAGCATGGCAGCACCCGCCCCAGCTTCACATGTGGGACAGACAAAAGATACCGCACCTATGACCCAGTCACTTCAGCAACACGGGGCTCTTCAGCCCCTGGAAGGTACAATTGACTAGGTGCCTTGGGACAGTTACAGAATCTATTTTAAGTGCTAGAAAGGACTTTAACAATATTCTAATCAATATGTGCATGGGAAACTGGAGTGGGGGAGAGACCTGCCAGGTACCCACCGGGAGTAAAAGGCAGAGCCGAGGCCCCAAACCAACTGGTGGCACTGAGGCCAGTGCCCGCCCTTCTCATCCCCCTGAGTCTCAGCTTCTACTTCCCAGTGGATTTTTGTCTTGGCAGCCATGGAAATTAATTTGTAAAACCCTGCAAAGGAAAAGAGGTGTGCTGAGAGGCCGGACAAAGTCAGCTGGCATTTGCCATAGATCTCCCTGACATGGGCAGATACTCAAGATGTTATTATATACTCGCATCTTATTGAAGGAACACTTTGTATACTGTCTCCTTATTTCTCCAGCCCCTTTTGTTATCATCAAAGCTCCTTGCACGGTGCTTTGGTTAATGCTCAGGAGAAAATTCTCATACTAGACCATTATTTTCAAAATGCACATTTTAGCATCCAAAATATTTCTACCCCACAACCTAGAAAGGCAAAAAAAAAAAAAAAAGCTCTATTATCCCCATTTTGGAAAGATAAAATAGTTCTTTGAAAGGTAAATTAACTTACCCAAAGCCATATTCTTCATATGTAGCTCAAACAGAGCTAGAACCCAAATCTAGGTTTACTTCCAAAACTTTGCAGAATTCTAGCCTCCAGCAAGAAAAAAACTGACTTAAACAATAATTCATTGTTCATTCCTTCCCTTTGGGGACCCTGAAATCAATGTTCCTTTGAGACATGATAGTTTGTACAGATGAACACGTGTGCTTGTCACTCCTTCCCTTTCTTTCCCCAACCTGGGATGCTGGCACTGACGAGTATCATGAGTCCTTGAGGCCTCCCATTTCTAAACCTCCTGTGACTAATGAAACTCTGTCCCCACCCACAAATTTACCCCCTCCTCAGGGTAGAGTCTGGGGCATCCTAAGAGCCCTTCAGCCTGCCCACAGCAGGCACCTGAGCCATTGCTCTGGAATGAATGACCGGGTGGTCCAGCCTCCTGTTTTAAAGCAACAGGATGTGAGAGAACACATCAGTCAATCTGGGGTTACACAGATGAGATAAAATCTCCCTCATCAATTTTTCTACTTGGGAGTTTCTTCTGGAATATATGAGAATAGCTAAAGGTGGAAAAGATGAGCTAATCTGGGGTGTTCACTCCCCAGACTAAAGTCTCGCCAGTAAAGTAGATAACAGAAAATGTTTCAAAGAAGAGATAACCAGCAAATGAACACCCAAAGGAATAAGGAAGAATTACTTCCTCAAATTTTTCTTCAAAAATAAAAATGCAAAACATATAACATAGGAGGCACTGAACTCATACTTGAAATCTCCTGATACTAAAAAAGTTTTTGGGTTTTTTTTTCCAAACATAGATGAGTTCCTCTTAAACAATTCTACTTTTGTGTCTACCAAGCTTAAATGAGCTTTTCTGTAAAATAATGTAGTGCATCAAAATCTTCTTTTGCAGCCTTCGGACAAGAGTGTGGGTGTCTGTTACACTATACATACAAACTGGTGCTTTAGTTCAAACTCTCACCCATCTCTCATCTGCAAAGTGGCACTAACCTCAAAACTGCCCCAGTTCTCGAGCCAACCCTTGCACTGCTGTCTGAAATGCAGATCTGACCACCTCCTCCCTTTGGCTAAAGCCCTCTCAGAGTCCCCCATCGCCCACTCCTCATAGACATAAGGCCCTTGCCTCCTTCTTCAACCTCAGTGCTCATCACTTCCTTCCTCACAGCTCATGCATCAGCAACACAGACTTCTTCATGGTCTCCTGTCCACACCACACGGGTTTTCTCCTCCAGTACTTTGCTCATATTGGAACCTCTGCCAGGAACCCAGCCTGCCCCTCTGGGAAAGCTTCCCTAAAGTATAACACCTCCCACCGGCCTTCCCCTTCTCCCAGCATGCCCTGGGCACAACTGTAGCTCGGACTTAGAATCATCTGGGTTGGTGTCTGTGTCTGCTATTAGACTTAAAAAAAAAAAAAAAAAAAAAAAAAAAAAAAAATTTATTGGGAAACAGCATACATCAAAAGTCACTGAAATCTGATGTAGGCAACCTGTTGAATGTTTTCTCATTTGAACCAGCACCCAGGACGGGAAAGTGACAGCCATTATGTTTTTGAGGTCAGAGGCTGAGTTTCGTTCATTTTCATACAGCTCCAAGCAGGGTGGCTGGCAGCCAGAATGTGCCTAACAGATGGTTGTGGAATTGATCGATGAATGGTGACCTCACTGTTCCTTTCTCTCTGTTTGACCCACTTACCTTTTCTACCAATCCTCACTTTACCT
The DNA here is from genome assembly GCA_963574355.1 of Loris lydekkerianus. Classification (NCBI taxonomy): domain Eukaryota; kingdom Metazoa; phylum Chordata; class Mammalia; order Primates; family Lorisidae; genus Loris; species Loris lydekkerianus. Next base: position 10,388 of record CAUYPK010093525.1, on the reverse strand, counting down.
GAGTTGACTAACAGGATATTCAGGATTCCTTGCCCAGGCTTTGAGAACTTGAATCCTAAGAGATGAGGGTTGAGAAGAAATGTCAGTAGTTGGGGGAAGACGCAGGAGGGGAGCTTGGCTGCGGAGCACCAACCCTGCTTGTGCAACCTGGTAAGATCCAAGACCCAGCCGTAAGAGAAAATAAAATTCTTTTCTCTTTACAGACTCGAAGCCATAATCTTACTGCCAAAGCAAGTCACAATATCTGTATCAGTCAAGAACAAATAAAGACGTCACTAGAGAAACACACATTTCAGCCTTTTTGCATTAAAGAAAAAGGAACAAATGACATCCATTTCTTCCACCCCCAGCCCCTGGTGCTCACATGGACAGCTGGCGCCACACCTGCGGAGCCAGGGCTCTAGCCTCCCTCCACCCACGTAGGAAATGACATGATGTATATAGCACAGAGGGGGTGCACCCTAACAATGGATGTGCTCATCCACATACTCCTCTGAGAAGTCCACAACACAGTTAGCAAGTACTATGGGCACCGTGACAAGTGACCACTTACCTGCATTATCACATTTCTTCTTTATAGCTGTTCTAACCCGATGGGTTAGATTCTCCTCCTTTTACTGACACCTCTATCTCTGACTCTCAAGCCTATAATAATAAATGATCACCATACTGTAAACAAGCTATATGACCTGCTTCCCCACATCCCGCCTACTGATGAGAAGAGTGGTAGTGCCCAGATTGAGAAACTTAGATCAGGGAATGCTCCCACCTGATCCCATGGACCTGGGAACTCCACACAGACAGGGTGGGGATAAGTCCATCTTCGTGGTCTGCTCCACATCCTCAGCCTGCTGGAAACCCAGGTTCATTCGATGTTACTCAGGGCTAATGCCTAAATGGTAGATTTTCTTCTGAGGAGCTAGAGTTCTCCATTTATGTTCACCCAAGGCCTTATTTTGGAAGAAGTATTTTGGAGAGGCTCATAGTGTGCAAGGTGAAAGCACTGAAAACATTACTCTCTCCCAGGGACAGCCACGCCATTCAGGGACAGGTCCTTCTGAAACAGAGGGGAACCACTCCCCAAAGCAGAGCTCTAAAAGGAGGGATCAGCTAAGGTTTCCTCAGCAAGAAGCTGGATGTAAGGAAAAGCATTCTTCTTTCTGGTCTGAATAAGGGCTCCTTGCAAAGAAGCATGTCATCCTGGGGCCTACCCAACACTCTGGGACACTTTAAGGAAGGGACTTTCTGGCACTGTTCAAACCAAGTACAGAGCTGGGCCTGGCTGATGCTCCCAGCACAGGGGCCTATTCCCTGGCTTGAGAACAGACACAAAGCCACCCTGTCCCTAAGTGCAGACCTGTAAAGATCCCCTCCTCCTCACTTCTCAGATATGCCCTGTTTTCATTCTACTACCCAGCAGACGGAATCCCTGGGCTCTGATCTGCACTCCATCCTGTTTCTATGTCCTCCAGATCAATACATGTTATAATCATCCCCACTGCGGGGAAGGCCTGTGTTTGAGGACATCTGAGCCCTGAAACTTTGGTACCAACCGTAGAAAATATGGGAAAGGGAATCCAAACATTTACAAACATTTCAGAACGTTTCATTCAAACTGCCCCAAGTAAATAAGAGAGTATTCAGGAGATGCTAATTTTTCTAGGACTCACTTATTTCATCCCAAATAAAGATTGGCCTAAACAAGCAAACAAACAAAAAGCCCAAGTCACCAGTCCCCATTCCTCTTTGGTTTCTCAGGGGCATAAGATCTTTTTCATGTAGTTTGCTTCAATGCTATTGTATTTCTCCTGCCCTTTGAAACTGAACCCTTCTTTGATGGATATTAGTAGAACGTGCTTTCGCGTCTCCCTAATGAACTTTCTCTTGGAAAATATCCAAAACAGGGAGGATACTGGATGCGTAATGATATTTTGTTTAAAGCAAAGAGAGACCCTCTCTTCTGGTGTCCCCGTCTTTGGTTCACCCCAGAGGAATAATCAGCCAAGAATCACAGATGGGATCATTTACAGTTTTACTTTCAAGTTCCCCAGCTCCCTTTCAGATTGTGTTTACTTGGTCAAAGGCTTCAGACTAGTCAGGGTGGGCCTCCTGACAACCCCATCTTGCTGGCTCCCGGATACTCTGATTGGGATTAAACCTGTGTTGATCTGTCAGAAAGTGATTGATGGAGAGGCTGCTTTGTGATGCTTGTGGTAAACTTGAGAGGCTAGAAAACTTCAGACGTGGAGGCAATATTCTTCAGGGGACCTCTCAGCTTTTGTGTCTGGAGGAGCCCAGGACAACAGTCCTTACAGTAATTACTGGCTAAACAAAAGGTAAATCCACCCGAAATGGAAGACAGCTTGGTGCCATGGGAAAAGCCCCCTTTAGTGATAGTGTTCTTTATATCTTTAAACAATTGAAAATATCCTGTGGGGAACAGTTCTCTAGAATCCAATCAACATTAATTTCAAATAAAACTAAGTATAGAGGAAATAATTGAGCGATAAAACACAAGGCCATTGATGTACCTACGTTGGTTTCCTTGTTTTTCCCTCAATGAGTCTTTCCTTAGGGAGAGATTAACTATAATAAGTAGTATTTTCTAAACAAAATTGTGTGAAGCTGAACAACTTACAATAGACAAAACAATCGTCAAAGCACCAAATTCTCAGTGTGGCCCAGCAGGAAAAAGAGTGGTTTGGGCCCCAGGAAACCTGCATTCTTTCCTTTGCCGAGTCACTTGCTAGTTTTACCGGCTTAGACAAGATTTTGCTTTTTGAACCTCTGCTTCTTCATCTATAAAATGTTAGACATGCATCCAGGTCCTGTGTTCTGGGGCTCCAACAAGGCTACCAAGGTGACACCACCTGTGATCTGACTAATTATCACCAAACACGTTTGATGTATGGACTTTTCAGGTAGAGATTTTCCACTCTGGTCAGCATCACTCACAGGTCATCATTCAGATCTTCCCAGCTCAGAGGTTCAGAACGTCTCACCTCTATTTTTTTGTCTGTGTTATTGTCTATCAATCCCTTTGTTTTTAGTTGATTCTAATAATGAATTATGTAATTTCGTTGATTCTAATTAATGAATATGTAATGATTCTACATATTTAGTGGATACAGAATGATATTTTGATAAAATATAAAATGTGTAATGATCAAATCAAGGTAATTAGCATATTCATCATCTCAAACATTTATACTTTCTTTGTGTTGGAAAAGGTCAAAATCCTTTCTTCTAGCTATTCGAAAATGTACCTTAAATTACTATTAACTATAGTCACTTCCAGTGCCACAGAACCCTAGGACTTAGTCTTCCTGTCTAGCTGAAGCTTTGTATCTGTTAGTCAAGCTCTCCATATCTCCCTTATTCCCCCCTTCCCAGTCTCTAATCACCATCAATATGATCTCTACTTCTATGATCTTAACCTTTGTTAACTCCCACATATAAGTAAGAACATCCAGCATTTATTGTTCTGTGCCTGAAGGACTTAACACCTCCTCCAGACTTATCTATCTGCCACAAATGACAAGATTTCATTCTTTATTGTGGCTAAATAACATTTCATTATATATATATGATTATATATATATATAATCATAGAGTTTGTGTCCTTCATGCTATTGATGTGATGTATTGCATTTAGTGATTTGCATATCTTGAACTATCCTTGCATCCTTGGGATAAACTTCATTTGATGATGGATGATACATTGTCTCTCTTTTTTTTTTAGAGACAAGAGTCTCACTTTGTCGGGCTTAGTAGAGTGCCGTGGCGTTACAGCTCATGGCAACCTCCAGCTCTTGGGCTTAGGCCTCCAGCTCTTGCCTCAGCCTCCTGAGTAGCTGGGACCACAGGTGCCCACTACAACACTCGGCTATTTTTTGTTGCAGTTTGGCTGGGGTCAGGTTCGAACCCACCACCCTCTGTATATGAGCCCGGCGCCCTACTCACTGAGCCACAGGCGCCACCCGATGTATTGTCTTTCTGATGAACTGTTGGATTTGGTTTACTAGTATACTTTTGAGGATTTTTGCATCTATATTCATCAGGGACATTGGCCTATAGTCTTCTTTTCTTTTTTCTTTTTTGACTTCTTGTCTCTTTTGGTATCAGGGTAATGCTAGCTGTATAGCACAAGTTAGGAAGAATTCTCACCACTTCAACTTTCTGGAATACTTTGAGAATTACAGATAGATAATAAAACTCTACAGTGAAGTCATCTGCTCCAGCGCTTCTCTTTGATAGATTTTTTTTATTATCGATTCCATCTCATGGTTTGTTACTGTGGGTTCAGGTTTTCTATTTCTTCCTATATTTGCCTCTTTCTTCCTTTTTTATTCTTTACCTTTAGGGTTTGGCAATTTTTGGTAGTGATTATTTTATTCTTTTCTCTTTCTCATTTATATATCTGTTCTAACAGTGAGTTTTACATTGTTATGTGTTGTCATGAGGGTAAATATCATCCTTTTGCTTCTAGACACAGGACTCCCTTAAAGGTTTCTTACAATGCTAGTCTAGTGGTGATGAATTCCTCAGTCTTTGCCTGAGAAAGACTTTATTTCTCCTTCATTTCTGCAGGATAAATTTACTGAATATAATACTCTAGGCTGACAGTTTTATTTATTTTTTTTCTTTTAGCACTTTGACTATATCATTCCATTCTCCCTAGGCCTCTAAGGTTTCTGCTGAGAAATCTGCTGTTAGTGTGATGGAAATTCCTTTTTATGTGACTTGATGCTTTTCTGTCACTAGTTACAGAATTTTCTCTTTGTCTTTGACTTTTGACAGTTTGATTATGTGTGAAAGAGGGTATTTGGCGATTTAATCTATTTGAGAATCTTTGAACTTTCTGTATCTGAATGTCTGTATCTCTCCCAAAACTTGGGATGTTTTTAGCTATTATTTCATTAAATGTGTTTTCTGTGCCTTTTTCTGTCTCTTCTCTTTCTTGAACTCCCAAAATGTGAATATTTGCTTGTTTGATAGTGTCCCATGTATCACATGGGTGTTCTTCATTCTTTCTTATTCTTTCTTTCTTTTTTGATCTAATCAGGTTATTTTTAAAGATGTGTCTTTAAGTTCAGAAGGTTTTGTTTCTGTTTGATCTAGTCTATTGTTGAAGCTCCTGATCATGTGTTTTATTTCATTTATCAAATTTTTCATTTCCGAGATTTCTATTTGGTTCTTTTTTATGATATTTATCTCTTTGTTGAATTTCTCATTCAGATCATAAATGACTTTTCTTTTTCTTTGAATTCTCTGTATTCTCTTGTATATCACTGAATTTACTTAAAACCATTATTTTGAATTTCTTTACAGGTAATTAAAAAATTTCCTTTTCTTTGGGGTCTGTTACTGGAATTATTGTGTTCCTTTGGAGAAGTCATATGTCCTTGCTTTCTTGTACATACATATTAAAGTTATTACCTGCGCATCTGGTCCAGCACTTTTCCTAATGTTATGGAGTAACTTTTGTAGGGAGGCTTTTTCTTGTAGTTGTGTCTATAGTGTCAGTTAGGTAGAGTGCCTTGGCTTTGGTTCAGTGTGGACACAGTAATGTAGTCTCTGTATGATTTCTTTGGCTATAATCAACCTCAGTTGTAGTTATAGCACCTCAGTGGCTTAGACTTCAGTTATTTTTGAGGCTGTGGGATGGCTTTTGCTGGACATGGGGATGCTGAGAAGCTCAGTCTTTGGGCCCCTGGGGGTTACATGTTGGTGCATGCAGCTTTGCTGCTGAAGGGGGGTGGCATCCTTGGCAGTAGCGGTTGTAGAACCCTGGTGGGGCAGTTCTTAGGCTTTGCAGAGTATGCATGTCAGTTCCCTCTATCCTGGGGGCAGCCTCCCTGCTGTGCTGGACCACTTGTATCTTAGGATATAGGGCACTGCACAGGTTCAGGTGCCAGGATCACAGCTACATTACTAAGTCCAGCTGGTGGTGTGATGCTGCAGGCCTCTGGTTGGATGTGGTGGGGTATTGACAGGGCCTGAGCATAAATCCCTTCCCTGAAACAATGCGGTCACTTGGACTCCAGGAAGCTCAGGGCCTATGAGGACTGAGGGGCTTTCCTTTGGTGAGGTTTGGGAGCATCTATGGTGGAAATGTGGGCTGCTGGGAATCTTCCACTTACTTCTCCTCTGTGATGGGGAGTTTTTCCTGGCTCTGAGCTAATCCCAGTAACTTCCCTTCATTCTATGTTGTGCCAGCCTGAGTTTTGATGTCTTTGTCATTTCTTCATTGAATTTCAGTGCTCTCTCTCTCTCAGACACTCTGTTGAAGATGTGGTTATCTATTTGTTGGTTTGGTCCTTCTTTTGAAAGAGTACTGAGTACCTCTAGTCAGCCATGGTGACATTGTAATGGAGGAACTTGACTCCACTTAGTTATAATGTGTCAGCAAACAAACTGTCATGCTATTACTTGGTCCCCACAGCCAGAGCTTCCCTGTGCTCCCTCTGGTTCACTGCTCCCAGCATCAGGGCAGCCCTACCACTCACTCTAGCGCTTTGTTCATGTTGTTGGCTCAGCTTGGAATGCCGACCTTCCATTTCCCTCTTCCATATTTCTTTTTTTTTTTTTTTCCCCGCTTCCATATTTCTAAAATTGAGTCCTCTCTCAGGGCTCAATGAAAGTGTTAACTTCTCCATAAGCCTTCTCTGATTCTCCTGCCCCCAATTAAATATAACCACATTCCTTCTAAGCTTTTGCAGTAATTAATCTCAGAATGCTCAGCAGTCTATGTCATCAGTCATTTCCATACTTAATCTGTCCCCTCCTACTATTTTACTTAAGTGTATGGACTGCGTCAGTTGTATTTCACGGCACACATGATCACAGCACCTTGTGCCCAGTGGGCATTCATTATTTGTTTAAGAAATGAGTAATATTGTAGGCACATTCTTTATCCAAATTTTACTAGAGAACTATAGATAGTCCCCAATTTGCATGATACCGTGGTCACTGAAACTCACAATGTCAGGCCAGTGTTCCCACTTTGCAGTCACCATGGGACTGCACAAAGTGAGAACATGGTTTCGATATGCACATGTTTTAGTCGACAAGGTCTTGTGCAAAGTGAGGATCGCCTGTATATCTAAATAATAAATGCATAACATAAAAGTAATCCATTTAATCATGTGAAAAAATTACCAGCAAGCCTTGTGCATTGAGGGCAGCTAGCCACATACTACATATTAAACACAAAACTCATATAGCACCTCATAAATCAGAGCCCTGGCACAAAACAATGAGTGTCCAGTCTCAGGGCAGAAAGGGTTTTAGTAATTGAAGGACTGTGTTGTTCCCACTTCAGTACCACAGAGTGGCTTATAGAAGACTGTTGATGGAAACCATTTCTGGATACAAAAGGCAATCTGAAATATGTAGCTTAAATTCTGAAACATGGTCATTTCTGGAATATTTTAAAACTTTCTGGGGGGACAGTGGTCCCAGGAATGCATTAAAGACCCCCCCCCCCAAAATCAAATAAACATCAGCATTGCTGGCATCCTGCTGCTTCCACAGTGAATGCTGGGACTGGCATGGAGAGACTCACACAACGGTACCTTTTAAGCCACTAAAGAACCATGAGACTGCACAGCAAATCTATTTCAAAAGCTAAAATGCTGGCTGGGAGGTGGCTTATGCCTGTAATCCTAGCACTCTGGGAGGCCAAAGTGGGTGGATGGAGTTTGAGCTCATGAGTTTGAGACCACCCTAAGTAAAAAGCAAGACCTTGTCTCTACTAAAAATAGAAAAACTGAGGCAAGAGGATCACTTGAGCACAGGAGTTAGAGGTTGCTGTGAGCTATGATGCCACGATACTCTACCCAGGATGACAGCAAAAAAAAAAGAAAGAAAAGGAAAAAGAAGCTAACATGCCAAGCTTATATGCTCTACAAAAGAAAGAGACACAGGAAAACAGGAATGATGGAAGAATGACAATAAACACGAGTTTAAGCAACTTTAAAGGGAGCTAGGTTGCCTGAGAACCCTGAGGCATAAGCTGGAGGGCAGAGCTCAAGACTCACGGTGAAGACCTCCAGGTGTGTGATCCAGCTGCTGAGCTCCCGAAGGCTTCAGAAACACAGCTTCACCTGGTCTTGTTCTCAGCACCTTTACCAGGGGTCAAGGTGAAGGCCGAGTCTTTAAATCCCCTAAAGATAAGATGGAATGGAATGAATTTGGAATTTGGAACCTGAAAACAGCTGGGTCTTCCAGCTAATGAGTATGCTTGGCAGGTTTGTTAACCTCTCTGAGACTCATTCTTTTGGTCAAAAGAGAAGAGCCATGGCTGAGAGAAAGAAACTTCTAGTGATAGTCACAGAGCCATCTCTGTTTTGCTGGCAGCCTTGCGCTAATGGCATCCCCTCTCTTCATTTCCATTTCTTAATCTATAAAATAGGAATCACAGCCCCTGCTATTTCCAGCATTGCTGTGCAGAGTAAAGAAATGTGTGAAAACACATCAGTAAAATTTCTTTTGAGATGGGATCTTGTGATATTATCCAGGCTTGTCTTAAACTCCTAGGCTCAAGCAATCCTTCCAGCTCAACCTCCTGAGTAGCTAGGATTACAGCCACTGTACCTGGTAAAAATTTGAACAAGTATTAGGGATTCTTAATATCACTGTCAATAGCTATTTGGGAACTAATGCAATCTCTTAGTGTCTGAGTAGAGATAAGCGGTTAGACAACCATGAAAGAAACATAGACCCTCTCAAGGGTTGAATTATGTTTTTAAAAAAAGACATGTTGAAGTCCTAACTCCCAGAACCAATGAATGTAACTTTATTTGGAAATAGGACCTTTGTAATCTAAACAAATTAATGTAATCAAGTTAGAGATCTTCTCTTATAAGGACATTGCTCATTGGATTTGCACCCTCCACTGCCACCACCACCACCTATCTAGTACGGCTTTATGTCAGGTTAGGGTGGGGCCTAATCCAATATGAGTAGTGCCCTTACAGGAAGGGGAAGATACCCATTACACACAGATGCACAGGAAGAATACCATGTGAGGACAGATTGGGGTGATGCAGCCACAAGCCAAGGCATGCCAAAGATTGCCAGTTACCATTGGAACCCAGAAAGAGGCAATTCAACTCTATCTCAGAGGGCAAATGGCCTGGATGACATCTTGATTCCAGACTTTTGACCTCCAGAACTGTGAGAGAATAAATTTCTGTTGTTGAGCCACCTAGTTGTGGTACTGTTATGATAGCTCCAGGGAAGTATTTAATAACACAGATTCCTTTTCTCTTCCCTGTTCAATATATAGTTGCTATAACATTTACCCTGGGAGACCTCTCCAAACTCCAGAATGATGCTCTCCCTGTAATAGGGTTTATACTTCTGTGTTTTTTTTCTAAAGAGCTTTGCCACTGTTTTAGCAGTTTCTCCTGAAATTTCTTTAGGGGACTACTCATAACTCATCTTTGGGGTTGATGCTTCTGTAAGCCAGCAGTCTGTCCAGTGCTTCTGGGAAGTAAACATCCTTGGACTGTCTTCAGATGAAACAGCATTCTGCAAAAAGGGTGGAAGTGGGGCAGGGAGCCGTGACAGATTATAGCACCAGGGCACCCTGTGATGGGTTTGGGGCAGAAGTGTCATTTCTCTTCACCCTTAGCATCACAGAAAGTGGGTCCACAGAACTTTCTCCCATTCAGGTCACCAACAGAAACGAAATCTGCCTTGCCTGGTACCTGCATTAAGAGAACAACCCACGCCTGGGTCCACGGAATGAGCCAAAGGACCTGTGGTCCATTTCTGGGTTTGCCACTTAACCAGTTCCAGCAGACTTACTTCATTTATAAAATGGGTGGACCACCTTCCCGGGTGGTCATGGGCCACAGATCAGACAAGAGCACAGAAGTCCATCGAAAATTGTAAAGTGCTAGGCAAAGGAAAAATGGCGAAGTCATTATCACCATCATCCTCCACCAGTTGTCAACACCTGGGGGTGGGGAAGAAACCTCAAAGCGGACCAGGAAAACTGGATCAAAGTGTCCAGCTGGTAAAGGAAGAGTCAGCTGTAGGGCCTGATCCTCTGGTATTGGCTGCCTGGGGAGAGAGCAGTTGTGATGCACTCTCCTGGTGGGTAATAAAATGAGTTTACGTAGGGAGGAAGCAGGATGTTTAAAGCCCAGGAGCCTGATCTGTTTCTGAGATCAAACAGAGCAGCATTGTGCCGGGGTGTGGAGCTGATGTCAGCGTCTAGAATGCTGGTTGGAATCGCCCTGGTTACGCAGCTGGACCGGAATAAGGCAAGTCTGTATCTGAACTCATTAATTTTTACAACCAACTGAACTGTTCTGCCTTTTTTTTTTTTTTTTTTTTTTTTGGTGGGGGGGGGGGTTGGGGGGGTGGTACAGGGG
>CAUYPK010093523.1:0-10920 GCA_963574355.1 Loris lydekkerianus | reverse complement strand
CCTCCTCCTGGGGTCCAAAAGTCCCTTGCTGGCTCCCTGTATCCTCAAAGGGATGATCATAGGCAGATCCCACCGGCCAGAGATGTCTGGAGTCTTGTCTCCCCAGACTCGCCATGCCCAGTTGCAGGGAAGCTGTTACTCCCCCAGAAAGTTTCTTGAACATTCAATCTCTGCTATGGTTTGAATGTATCCCCCAGAATTCTTGTGCTGGAAATTTGGTCCCCAATGTGGCCATGTTGGGAGGTGGGACCTCCAAAAGGTGATTAGGTCATGAAGACTTAATGCCCCTGTCACAGGGGCCCACTTCCCCATCTCTTCTCCCCAATGTTACAACATAGCACACAGCCCTCACCAGAAGCTGACTAGACTTGGCTGCCTAATCTTGGACTTCCCAGCCCCTGAACCATGAGCAAAATAAGCCTCTTTCCTTTATCAGCTGTCCAGTCTCAAGTAGCCTACCTATTATAGCTAGGACTAAGACTATAAATAAAGATTTTCAACTTAAAACTACATGAAAAAAAAGTTATCTCAAATGGAAAAAGCCCCATAATTCATAGTGCTCAATATAGTTAGGCTGCTAATAACATAAATAAATAGGTGTCAGAATTTGGAATGTTTGGAACAACTTATCGGAAGGGCAATTTGGACACTATTATCAAGAGTCCTTTAAATGCTTATGTACTTTGATTCAATAATTCCACCTTGGGAATTCATATTAAGAATGATGATAAATGTAGCCAGCTTCATCAGGGCAGATGAGAAGGTGGGACAGACTGCAGATGGCAGCAAGGGGAAGAGCACAGACTCCCGGCAGAGGGAAGGGCTCTCTCCGGACCACAGGCTTAAGCCATCACAGTAAAGGAGTTCATTTAAAACCTCATAGTTGAGACTATGATGGTTCTTGGACAGTGTCAACACCTTCAGTGAGCACTTCAGATCTGGGACAGGCAGAAAGAAAAGAATACAAGCTCTGGACTTCTTTACTGAAACAATTTACCAAATGATGGTGCAAAGCATAAGTCGCAGAATAACTGTGTGTGTCTGTGTGTGTGTCTGTGTGTGCACACATACAGCCAAGACAGCTAAGAGCTGGCCCATCATATTTTACAAGAAAGTGTTTAATAAACATATATTGAGATCAAAAAAGAAAAAGAACAATCTACCACATCAGCAAAATGGATAAAGGACATAAACAACAAGTTCTCTCTCCTTTTCCCTCTCTCTTATTCTCTCTCACACACTTATACATATACACATTCAATAAACACAGGAAAAGTATTCTGCCTCATAAGTAATCAATCAAAAGTCTCCTTCTTCAGAAAAAGACCCCACAAGAAAAGAAAACTATAGACCAATCTCACTAATAAATATTGATGTGTATATATTCAACAAGATCCTAACTACCAGAATCACACAACACATCAAAAAAATTATACACTCATGACCAAGAGAGTTTTATCCCAGGGTCTCAAGGCTGGTTTAATATACATAAATCTATAAATATAATTCATCACATAAACAAATTAAAAAACAAAACACCATATCATTCTCTAGATGCAGAAAAAGCTTTTGATAATATCCAGCATCCCTTCATGATCAGAACACTTAAGAAAATTGGTATAGAAGGGACATTTCTTAAACTGATAGAGGCCATCTACAGCAAACCCCCAGCCAATATTGTATTGAATGGAGTTAAATTGAAATCATTTTTACTCAGATCAGAAACCAGGCAAGGTTGGCCATTGTCTCCACTGCTCTTTAACATTGTAATGGAAGTTTTAGCCATCGCAATTAGGGAAGAAAAGGTGATTGAGGTTATCCATATAGGGTCGGAAGAGATCAAACTTTCACTCTTCCCAGATGATATGATCTTATATCTGGAAAACACCAGAGATTCTACTACAAAACTCTTAGAAGTGATCAAGTAATACAACAACGTCTCAGGTTATAAAATCAACATTCATAAATCGGTAGCCGTTATATATACCAACAATAGTCAAGTTGAAAAAACCATTAAGGACTCTATTCCTTTCACAGCAGTGCCAAAGAAGATGAAATATTTGGGAGTTTATCTAACAAAGGATGTGAAAGATCTCTATAAAGAGAACTATGAAACTGTAAGAAAAGAAATAGCTGAAAATGTTAACAAATGGAAAAATATACCATGCTCATGGCTGGGAAGAATCAACATTGTCAAAATGTCCATATTACCCAAAGCAATATACAATTTTAATGCAATCTCTATTAAAGCTCCACTGTCATACTTTAAAGATCTTGAAAAAATAATACTTCGTTTTATATGGAATCAGAAAAAAACCTCAAATAGCCAAGACATTACTCAGAAATAAAAAAAAAAAAAGCAGGAGGAATCACACTATCAGAGTTCAGACTATACTATAAATCAATAGTGATCAAAACTGCATGGTACTGGAACAGAATAGAGAACCAAGAGATTAACCCAGCAACTTACTGTTATTTAACCTTAGACAAGCTAAATAAAAACATTCAGTGGGTAAAAGATTCCCTATTTATCAAATGGTGCTGGGTGAACTGGCTGGCAACCTGTAGAAGACTGAAACTGGACCCACACCTTTCACCATTAACTAAGATAGACTCTCACTGGATTAAAGATTTAAGTTTAATACATGAAACTATAAAAATACTAGAAGAGAGTGCAGGGAAAACTCTTGAAGAAATCGGCCTGGGCGAATATTTTATGAGGAGGAGCCCCCGGGTAACTGAAGCAACATCAAAAATACACTACTGGGACCTGATGAAACTAAAAAGCTTCTTCATGGCCAAGAACACAGTAAGTAAAGTAAGCAGACAGCCCTCAGAATGGGAGAAGATATTTTCAGGTTATGTCTCCGACAAACGTTTAATAACCAGAATCCACAGAGAACTCAAATGTATTAGCAAGAAAACAACAAGTGATCCTATCGCAGGATGGGCAAGGGACTTGAAGAGAAACTTCCCTGAAGAAGACAGGCGCACGGCCTACAGACATATGAAAAAATGCTCATTATCTTTAATCATCAGAGAAATGGAAATCAAACCTACTTTGAGATATCGTTTAACTCCAGTAAGATTAGTCCATATCACAAAATCCTAAGACCAGAGATGTTGGCGTGGATGTGGAGAAAAGGGAACACTTCTACACTGTTGGTGGGAATGCAAATTAATACGTTCCTTTTGGAAAGATGTTTGGAGAACACTTAGAGATCTAAAAATAGACCTGCCATTCAATCCTACAATTCCTCTACTAGGTATATATCCAAAAGACCAAAAATCACATCATAACAAAGATATTTGTACCAGAATGTTTCTTGCAGCCCAATTCATAATTGCTAAATTATGGAAGAAGCCCAAGTGCCCATTGACCCATGAATGGATTAATAAATTATGGTATCTGTACACCATGCCTCTTTCATGTTTACATGGATGGAGCTGGCACGTATTCTTCTTAGCAAAGTATCTCAAGAATGGAAGAAAAAGTATCCAATGTACTCAGCCCTACTGTGAAACTAATTTATAGTTTTCATCTGAAAGCTATAACCCAATTATAGCCTATGACTTGGGGTATGGGGGAACGGGTGGGGAGGAGGGGGGAGGATGGGTGGAGGGAGGTAATTGGTGGGACCACATCTATGTTGCGTCTTACAAGGGTACATGTGAAACTTAGTAAATGTAGAATATAAATGTCTTAACACAATAACTAAGAATATGCCAGGAAGGCTATGTTAACCAGTGTGATGAAAATATTTCAAATCGTATATAAAACCAGTGCATCGTATCCCATGATTGCATTAATATACACAGCTATGATTTAATAAAAAAATATTAATTAATTTAAAAAAGATGCAGTCTATGTAACAGATAGGATTAGTATCCAGTATACCCAAAGAATTCCTACCAATTAAGAAGGAAAAAGTTTTTTTTAAAAAGAAAATTAATAAAGGATACAGACAGGCACATTCATAGAAGAAGAAATAGAAATGATTAATAAACACAAAAAGTACTTAAGCTCACTAGTAAGGAGGGAAATGCAAAACTCAAAACAATGATATAGTGTTGTTTTCTTACCAGGCCATGGGGAAAAATTTTAGTGTTTTACAACACCAGGTATTGGGAGGATTTGGGTGAGTACTTAAGGGAACTCCCAAGGAGCTTCAGCACCTGTTGTGATCACCCTCCTTCCCTGTATCTCCTGACCCAGGAACTCCCACTAACCTGGAAGAATAGGCCATGTGAGATTGACCCTGGCCCAGAGACACAGACAACAACCTTGGTGTTCTCCATGTCACTCCAGCAAGTGCTTGGATGGGGACACTTAGAAGTGTGCTCCCAGCCTGCTGGCCTCCAGCTCACGGGAGCCAGCCGTGTGCACCTCTTCTCTGCACTGCCTTCAGTGACATCACACGGGTAGCTTGAACTCAGCCATCGTGAGAGTATTTACACTGTGGAAATTGGCAGATGCTATGAATTAGGGTGATTTGTCTTTTTCTTTTTTTTTTTTTTAACCCAGAGAACCAGTTGTTAAGCATTTACCTTCACACATGGGTACCCAGAATGACCCACCCCACCCGAGGCTTGGTTCTAGGACGCGGAGCCTCACTCTCTCTGTTCTCTCTCCTTACGTATCCTCCTCTCCCCTTGGCTTCATCTTTCCCTTGTCTCCTCTTTATAAATAGGGGAAAGGGTGACTAGGGCAGTGAGTGGGGACAGAGGGGAAGATGCATCCTAGACAGCATAGGAAGACCCTGCTTTAAGAGTATTGGACCTGTACACAGGCACAGCTAACCCCTCCCCTCCCTGTGTGACCTTGTACAGAATTCCTCACCTGCAAAATGGAAATAATCACAGTCAGGGCAACCACATAGAGCCTGAACTCCAGGTTGCAGCATGCATGTAGACTATTTTGTGCATGGAGATGTGCAGTGGGCAACCTGAACAATGGTACATGGTCTTGATCATCATCAGGGTTGTTATGATCATTAAAAGAAATAATAATGCAGTTGAAAGAGCCTGACTGAGGGCATGGCATATAGTAGGTGCATACATGTTGTTGGTTTCTTTTCTTCCTTTTGACACCTATCTCTTCCCTCCTCATCAGTACTGTGCAGCTCCTTCTCAAGGTTGGGTCCATGCTTATGAGCCTACACTGTGACCCCCACAGGGGTTACAGACGCCACAGCCCACACACCCCGCCCCATAGAGAAGTGCCCCTGGTTTGTAATAATCCCTGCCTGCTGGGTACCAGACCCCAAGGCTGCCTTTCCTCCTTTCATTGACCCTGCACCATACCTGTCATAATTCTCATCCTTGAGTTAAAATATTTGTGGCTCACAGAGGTGAAGTACCTTGTGTAGGACAAGGGGAAGGTGTGGTGGAAGAGGATTCCTGCCCAGATACTTTGGAACCAGAGTTCTCTAAGCTGCTGGGTTTGTGAGCCACAGAAAACACATGTATCTTACAAACATTATGCACACATACATGTGGATAAAAGTGGAAAGTTTCACAAAGTAGTATTTCCTCCTCCTACATTTG
Organism: Loris lydekkerianus; assembly: GCA_963574355.1. Taxonomy (NCBI): domain Eukaryota; kingdom Metazoa; phylum Chordata; class Mammalia; order Primates; family Lorisidae; genus Loris; species Loris lydekkerianus. The sequence continues at coordinate 5,373 of CAUYPK010093523.1, read as the reverse complement.
ATGGTACCAGATATTTCCATCCTGTGTTCCATTCTTTTTTTTTTTTTTATGCTGGTTGCACTAAAAATCCATGATGCTGAGTTCATGACCCACTGATCTAATGAGTCAAGACCTGCTTTGAAAAACACTTTCTAGGCTGCCTCTCTCAAATGGCCTTCTAATCCAGGGATGAGGAAACTGCGACTCAGAGGCTAAACCTGGTCTACTTTGGTCAATGATGTTTTATCGGAGCACAGCTGTGCCCTTTCACAGATGTTGACTGTGGCTCCTTCTGTGCTAAGCAGCAGACCTGAGTAGTTGCAACAGAGACCATATGGCTCATAGAACTAAAATATTTACTTATCTGGCCCTTTAGAGAAAAAGTTTGCTGATCCACACACAGATCTGACTCTGCGTCTCCTTTGCTCACATTTCTCCAGGTCTTGCCTTTGGCCTTTGGCCTAGACTCAAGCTCCTGGGCCTGGCTTAGAAAACCAACCCCCGCTGGCTGCTCACACTCTGTGTCTCCAGGGGCCCATGTCCTCCCCCAGGACTGGCAGGCAGCCAGGCAGTCGAGAGGCCTGTGGGGTGGGTGGACAAGGCCCCTCCTTGCTTCCTGACACTTGTTCCGCTCCCTGCCCTGCAGGCCTCCTGGGAATGGTGGCCCACATGATGTACACGCAGGTGTTCCAGGTCACCGTGAGCCTTGGCCCCGAAGACTGGAGACCCCATTCCTGGGACTACGGGTGGTCTTTCTGGTAAGTGGTTTTTGATCTTCAAGACCAGAGCACTTTCAGACAATAGAGCCTCCAGACACTCTTTACTTATGACATCCACAGCTCAGCCCAGCTGGGGAAGGGAAAGAAGACAGGTTGTGGGGGTGAGGCATTTTAAGACCCTAGAATGGGGATTGGCAAACTGCTGCCTGCTGGGCAAATCTGGCCCAATACTTGTTTATATGCAGCCCGCAAGCTAAGAATGATTTTTACATTTTCAAATGCTTGAAAACAAATCAAAAGAAGCATACGATTTTGTGACATGGGGAAATTATATGAAATTCAAATTTCAGTGTTCATAAATAAAGTTTTCTTGGAACACAGCTATGCACATTGTTTGTGTATTATCTATGGCTGCTTTCACACTACAACTGCAGCTGGAGTAATGGCAACAGAGCCTGAACAGCCCACAGAGCCTAAGTATTTACTTTCTGGTCCTTTGCCAAGCCCAGCCTTACAGACCTGCTCTGGATGGTAGAAACTGGCAAGACCTGAACCTGGTGAGCCGTAGGGAACTCTGGGTGGTCCAAGGGGGTAGGAAGACCCTGGTGAGGAGCCCTGAACATAGGGAAGGGGTCAGCTCTACAGAACAGGGTGTGCACTAGAAAGGCAGAATTAGTCAGGATTCCTTTGCTCGTGAGTGATAGAATCCCCAGCTTAAATAAACAAAGAGAGTTTATTAGTTCATGTAACTGAAAAGTCCAGGTGGTGAACTCTCTGTTGTAGCAGAAAAATCCACCCCCACATCAGTCTAAGCAAAAAGATAACACTGGTTCATGCAAAGGAAAACCACAGCAGGATGTGGACTTCAGGGTCTGTTTGATCCAGAGTGCTGACATCATCAGGGCTGAGTTCTTTTCCTCTGTGATCCTCTGAGCACAGCCCCTCTACATTTTAACCCTGTTCCTGGGCCGGCTTCCCTCTTAAGGGTCAGAAAGCTCCTCCTGAGGCTGGTGCCTCCCCCTTCACACATAGGAGAGAAAGGGCTTCTCTTTCTCCAATATAGACTAAATCTCTAAGCTTTGTTCTGATGGGCTTTGGTCATTTTCTCTCTCTTGAATCATCACTGAAGCTTATTAATTCAGCTCAGCCAAGCCCACCTCTGAGGCTAGGAATGAATCAAAAATCCTCAAATGGTGAGTGGGTAGAGCAGATGTTGGGTGAGCTACCATAAGCTCTGCTTCAGGCACTGCCGGATCCAGGTGATTAGGTGATTTCATTAGGAATTCAGTCATTCTCTCCTCTTTTTCTGTCTCTGTTCCTTTTGCATTGATGTTGGCTTCATTCTCAAGCAGCTTTTCTCTAAAGCAAAAATTGTCCCACCCCCAGTTCCAGGCTTACATCTTACAAATGTAGCACTACCAGAGAGGTGGGGTTTCTTTCCAATATTTCAAGCTAAAATTCTGATTATGACTTTCACTGAGTTAGCTTAAGTCATGTGACTATTGCTGAACCTGGGAACTATTCAGCCCCTGGGAAGACTGGAATGCTCTAATTGTTCTGGCCCGGGTCATGTGGCCCAGGGAGTGGGCACGGCCCCACTCAAACCATGGACAGAGAAGGAGGAGCAGTATCCTGATGGAAAATTGGTGTGGGTGACAGAGTAGGTTGCTATCAGAAGAGAGAATGGGGTGGGCACAGTGACTCATGCCTGTAACTCCAATAGACAGCAGTACTCACAAATAGGAGTTCCCCTCCTTTGAGCTCTTCTCTAGTTCAGGGGAACTACCTTCCAAGGTCAAGGTCTTAGGAGGTCAAGGCAGGAGGTCAGGAGTTTGAGACCAGCTTGGGCGACATAGAGAGACCCCATCTCTACAAAAATTAAAGAACTAGCCAGGTGTGGGGGTCACGCTTGAGCCCAAGAGTTTGAGGTTGCAGTAAATTATAATAAGGCCATTGCCCTCTAGCCCAGGCAACAGAGTGAGACCCTGTCTCTTAAAAGAAAAAAAAAAAAAGAAGAAGAAAGGAAAATAATGGCAACAGTGGCCCACTACACAGGGTAGCAGGTCTGGACCCAGTGTAGATAAAGGACCAATTTATCTATTTGGTCCTTTAACATATACTCGCTGAGCACCCACTCCAGAACAGCGATTGTTTTGGGTACAGGGGTAGAGAAGTGGCCAAGACCATGTTGTAACAAAATCAAGACAAACAAACAAGTTGTATCTGAGCTGTGCTCTGATGTTGGTGTGCATGTCACAACGAGGGAGTTTACAGACAGCTATAGGAGCACCGAGGAAGGACCACTGACTCAGCTTCGGGGTAAGGAGGGTTCCCAGGAAGAATTTTGTCAGGCAAACTTGGAGAGGGTGGAGTAAGGTAGTGTGTGCTAGGTAGAGAGAACAATAGACGTAAAGACCTGGAGGCGAGACCCTCTCTGAGGAAGGCTGATCAGAATGGAGCAGAGGACTATGATTAAGAGAGACCTATTCCAGACCAGTGGGACCTCTGGCTACATCTCTGGGCTCCATCCTCTTACTGGCAAGGGCATTCACCTTAAAGGAACCTTGACCTCTTAGCACTAGCCTGATGCCTAGATGTTCAAGTAGAACAATCCCAGGGGAACCAGCTGAAGTTCTGGATCTCATAACTCAACCCTTCCCCCTGGACCAATTATTTCTGAGACCGTGACCTTGGAAGGTAGTTCCCCTGAGCTAGAGAGGAGCTCAAAGGAAGGGAACTCCCATTTGTGAGTGTTGACTGTGTAGTAATCTCTTACATTTATTGAACACTGATGTGTCTCAAATCACATTAGCACTAAGAGGTGGCGGTGCAGAGAACTTAGGTAACATGCCTGAGATTGTGCAGCTGTGCATAGCAGAACTGGCTTTGACCCAGGCAGTCTGATTCCGGAGCCCGTGCTTGCAGCCTGTCTGAGAAGACAATCCATGGATGTGTTTAGCACAGCGTTCAATAGACACATAGGCAGTGCTCAGTAAACATCAGCGCTTCTTATAATATCTTGCTGCTACTGACATGAAATTTAATGCATGCAATAAACTTGTGTTGCATATGTGGAAACTGAGGCTCAGGAATTTGGGCCATTTGCCTTGGGTCCTATAGCCTTAAGTGAGAATAGCCTTCTTGCCCAGGCCTCTCCTCCCAGAAGCCGCTGGCTCTCCACTCAGGCACTCAGCGTCAGGAGGTAAGCCTGCTGGTGTCAGCCACGGGTACCTTTCCCTCCCTGGAGACCACCTCTCTGCTGGCCTCCAAGGGCCACCAGATTCCCAGTGGAGTTGTTAAAGCTGGAGCGTACCATGCAGCCTCTGATTCATTTCTCTCCATCACTGAACCACAAGATGGATCAGCTCCATTTTTCATCCCTCACATCTGTGGCCTTATTAGGACTATGCCATGTCATCTCTCTCCTTTAAGATGTGTGAGACCATTTGTCAAAACTCTGGGCCCTGAAGCCTTCCCTGCTCCCTCAGTGACATGGGAGAGGAGCCTTTGTCTTCTGCTCTGATAGGAGGAGCATGTTTAGAGGAGCTCAGAAGTCCCAGTCTCACCCTGACGCTCACTGCTGGGCAGTGGTGGTAGCCTGGAGGGGCGGGTGAGGGTGTGGCCCCTGGAACCAGGTAGCTGGGGTTCAGATCCTGAATACACCTCTTACTAGATGTGGGGATTGGTCAAGTCATTCACCCCCTCTATGTCTCAGTGTCCTCAGCTGTGAAGTGGGGACACCCCTCAGGGGACTATCTTGAGTAGTGCCCCAGTTCTGTATTGATATGTAACATACTGTCCCCAAATCTAGTGGGTTAATGCTGAAATTTACTATTACTGCTTATGGTTTGGGTGGTTGGTGGGTCTCAATGGAGTATGTACTGGGGTCTAACCTCACAGCTTCAGTCACATATCAGCTGGAACTAGAGCCATCAGGCCATGAGTGGGTGGTCATCGAGATGGCCCCATGCAATGCAGGCAGCTGGTGCTGCCTGGCAGGGGCTGGCAGAGTGACTCTCACGGTGTAGAGGCTGAGTCCCCAGGGAGAGGGTCCCAAGAGCAAGCTTTCCAAGACACCCAGGGGCAAGCTGTAGGAGTTTTAAGATCTTGCCTCAGAAGCCACAGAATGTCACTCTGCATTCTGTAAGTGATGAAGCCAGATTCCTGGGGTGGCTCAGTGGGGGGCATCTTTGGAGACTGGTCACCACAAGGGTTGAAATGATGCACACAGAGTCTGTGCTCGAGGAACATCAGCCTCCCACCAGCTCCACCTTTCCCTAACATGTCCCAGCTCTCTCTGGATCTACCTATGACCATGCCAAGGTAAGACCCTGGCAGGCGATCAGGCAGAGCCTGGTGGAGCCCAGGCAGTTGCCAGGCTTAAGGGCTGGGGCTGGACTGGGATAAGATTAAGGCTGGCTAATTACCCCAGAGGAATTCTGGGAAGATGGCAGACTGGTAGCAACCCTCAGCAGAGGCTACTGACCAGAGGGAGTAAACGGGACAGAATCGGACTCTGTGAACTCAAATTTATTAGCAAGAAAAGAACACGTGACCCCATTTCAGGGTGGGCAAGGGACTTAAAGAGAAACTTCTCTAAAGAAGACAGACGCAAAATCTACAAACACATGAGAAAAAGCTCATCATCCTTAATCATCAGAGAAATGCAAATCAA